>JAJPUD010004567.1:0-76085 GCA_023553655.1 Myrmecobius fasciatus | reverse complement strand
TGTGTGTGTGTGTGTGTGTGTGTGTGTGTGTGTGTGTGTGTGTGTGTTTATAAGGGAGGGAAGAAGATCCAATGGAAACAGACACTTGCAAGCTGTGGATTCAGCATGACATAGTAAAGAGAACTCATTCTAAAATTAGAAAACAGGAATTCAAATTTTTTCTCTGACACTTAATACCTACATGACTTTGGGCAATTTGTCTCTCTGGGCCTCAATTTCTTTATCTGTAAAATTAGGATATTGGATTGCATGACCTCTGAAATCCTTTATCTCTTATATATGTAATTTTGCGATTTCTTCCAACTTGAGTGATGGTTACAATCTCCATTGTAACCCAAATAATTTAATTGCCTTCCCTCCAAACACAGCATTGTGTTTCTTATTTTTATACCTTTGCCTAGCTGTCCTATCTGCCTAGATCTCCTTCCTTACCTTCACCTTGCTTACTCTTAAGCTTTTTGAAAAGCACAACTCAAGCTACCACATCCTTTATGAGATCTTTTCTGGTCTCCCCAATTATTGGCAATCTGTTCCCTTGAAATTAATTTATATTCTAGTATCTACTCTAGGTTACTCCCTCTACCCCAAACTCACACTTGCATTTGAAGATTGGTTCCCAAGATCTGTAATCCTGACAGTATACTTCATAAGCCCCTACTGGTATGCTTTCTCTTACTAATCCATCAATAGACTACTAATTATTATCAAATTATTATTACTCAAATAACATAACAATTTCTTTTTTTTATAAAGCTTTTTATTTACAAAACATATGAGTGACCTTTCAACATTGACCTTTGCAAAAACTTTTTTTCCCAAGCTTTTCCTTTCCTTCCCCCCACCCCCCACCCCTAGATGACAGGTAATCTAATACATGCTAAATAGGATAAATTATATGACAAATACAATATATGTATACATATCTATACAGTTATCTTACTGCACAAGAAATATCAGATCTAGAAAGAGAAGAAGGAAAAAAATAACCTAAGAAGGAAAACAAAATGCATGGTAATATTCACAGAAAGCGTTAAAATGCTGTGTGGTGGTTCACTCTCAGTTCCCACAGGCCTCTCTCTGGATGTATATGACTATCTTCATCGCAGAACAACTGGTTTGAATCACATCATTGTTGAAGAGAACCATGTCCATCAAAATTGATCATCGTATAGTCTTGTTGCTGTGTATAATGTTCTCCTGGTTCTGCTGATTTCACTCAGCATCAGTTCATGCAAGTCTCTCCAATCCTCTCTGAAATCCTCCAGTTGGTCATTTCTTACAGAACAATAATATTCCATAACATTCATATACCATAATTTATTCAGCCACTCTCCAATTGATGGGCATCTTTTCAATTTCCAGTTTCTTGATACTACAAAAAGAGCTGCCACAAACATTTTTGCACATGTGGGTCCCTTTCCCTCCTTTAAAATCTCTTTGGGATATAGGCCCAGTAGAAACACTGCTGGGTCAAAGGGTATGCACTGTTTGATAACTTTTTGAGCACAGCTCCAAATTGCTCTCCAGAATGGTTGGATCCGTTCACAGTTCCACCAACAATGTATCAGTGTCCCAGTTTTCCCACATCCTCTCCAACAGTTATCATTATCACTTCCTGTCATTTTAGCCAATCTGACAGGTGATAACGTAACAATTTCAATAATTACCAAAAAATTACACTATAAACATGGGTAGAATCTTCCAAAAATATACATAGTGTCTATGAGAAAAATGGGATCAGATCTTAAGTGCAATGATAGAAAGACATATATGTAAGACATGTGTGACAAAGATAGCACTTTTCAGTACTGTAATACTTCCTTCTTAGGTTCCTCAAAGTAGGCTCAGAGGGTCTTTTCCCCTCTACAATTTTACTCTCTATTATCAGAGATAGCACCTTGAAGCTCCTTCCTTCTTTGGGGAATTACCTCTCTATGTTTATATTTGTTTGGATAGCATCTGTGTTCCCCATTTAATGCAGAATCTTTCTATTGGTCAAGTAGCTCTGGTTCAAAGAGACATGGCCATGATAAGGGGTTAGAGAAGAAAAAATCTCTTTTTGCCTAAAATCTCTTCCAGAGTGATCTCCTAGCCTAAAATCTCTCCTACCCTTAAACTGTTAGAAGGTGATATTTTCCTCTTTTACCTACTAAAAGTTATGACCGATGGGGTAGTGATGGGAAGAAAATGAGAAAAGTCCATTCCTCTCCATTTCAGGGATTTCAAGTGCTTTGAGTTTTGACTGCAAAGAGTTTGTCAGAGCCTAGTTAGTTATTTTAAGTCCCCAGAATCATGACTGATTTGTTTTCTAAGCAAATCATGTTATTCCCTTCTTGACTCAATAAAACGTATTTGTGAAATATAGCCCATAAGGGAATCAGGGTAGAGATTCTTTTCTTCAGTCAGTTAAATACTTCATTTATTCCTTGTAATTATATTCTTGACCTTCCAGATTACATCATCTGTGAGAGGACACACCCCCTCCATTACACTATCATTTCTATATTCTTTATGTTTTCTTACCTGTGTCTATGTGATACCCCTTCCCCAAGAGAAGGTAAATTCTTGGAAGGCAGCAACTGCTTTATTTTTGTATTTGCATCTCCAGTTCCTAGTATAACTCCTTGCATACAGTAGGCACTGAATGAATCTTTGCTGAATTGATCTATGTTTGAATCTTGTCTTTCTCTCTAAAACAGAAGGGCTTCCTTGCAAAGTCCCATTTGTTTGTCTGTATTGTTAAGACTGATGAGTTAGTCTTGCTTTTGTTGTAGTTGATGGACTTACTAGGCCAAGGGTCAGTGATGAAGTTTGCCCTAAAAGTTGGTTCCTTGAACATCAGCTCATCGGTTTGCACGTCTTCTGTCTGGTCTGATGAACAAGGCAGGGATGAGCAATGGAGGGGGTTAACTGGCTTCCGTGACAGCTAGGAGAACAGACACTTGAGCATTTGAAAAGCATCCGAGCTCCAGTTTCCCTTAGTGTTCAATCACTCATTGCCGATGGTGAACGATATTTTTCAAGGAACACACACTGGAAATGCCAATCTCCAGATGGGAAAGATTTGTTTTGCTCTGTAATTAGTGGCAGGATGGGGGTGGTACTGGGGATTGTGGGGGGAGGAGATGGTGTTGCTGCATTTGAAAAATGGGGAAGGGGAACTGCCAAGGAAGAGATAGCAGAAAGAAGAGGAAGAGTCAAAGACAATTGCTTAAAGGATCCCCTCAAGATAACCCAATGATGTTTTAATGAGAACCAGAAAAGCAAAAGCAAAAGCAAAAAATCAAAATCCTACCAAGGGGAAGGATGCTTGCCATTTGAGTACCAAAACTACACATGGGCTCCGCTAGAGTCTGCTTGCTTGGTCACAGAATGACTGGATGTATTTTCTAGAACAAAAAGCTTCAACTTGTGTAAAAGGACCTGCTTTTTAATATGTTATTGTTTTCTGAAAGGGTACAACCCAGGACTAAAGGCAACAGATGACATGGATTGCTACTGGTTGGATCCCTGGATCCGTATAAGCAATATAAAATCTCTTGAATCTTTCTCTCCCAGAACCTCATAGTTCTAGAGCATGAAAGGTACCTAGTGCAACATCTTCAATTTACAAATGAGTAAACTGAGGTTAAGTGACTTGTCCAAATTCACACGAGTAGTAAATATCAAAGGCAGACTTTGAGCCCAGTTCTTTTGAACTCCGAAGAGTAGTTCTCTCTTCCATAGTATCAGGCTGCAAGGCAATGCTTCCAGCATTCCTTTTAGGAACCTAATTCCTCTCCCCAAATTATTAATGGTTTTTCTCTTTGGAAAATTTCTTACATGTGCAAATGCTGAATGCCATCCAGTAGAATATAAGCTCCCTGAAGTTAGGAATTATTTCAGCAAGCTATTGAGTAAACATCTGTTGGTACAGAGGATAGAATAAAGAGCCAGTGCTGGAGTTCAAATCCAGCTTCAGACACTTACTAGTTATATGACCTTGAGCAAACCACTTACCTCTGCCTCAGTTTCCTCATGTATAAAATGAACTGAAAGAGGAAGTGGCAAGCCACTCCAGTATCTTTGCCAAGAAAATCCAAAATGGAATCATGAAGAGTCAAACCTGATTGTATGATAATTCTCAAATTAAGCATTTTGGCAGTAAAGTAGAGTAGGAGGAGAGAGCAGTGGGTTGAGGGTCAGGAAAATCTGGTTTCAAATCCTGCCTCTGTCCCTTATTAATGTGTACCCTTAGACAAGTCACTTAATCTTACCTCACACATAAAATGGAAATAATCATAACAACTTCCTTGAAGAGTTGTTGATCTCAAGTTATAAAATATGGAAAGCTCTTTGAAAAACTTAAAGGGCTTATATAAATGTCATCTGTTATTATAATTACCCTTTGCTAGGCACTGAGGACAGACAAAAAAATGAAAGTCCTTACTCTTCCCACAAGTTGATTCCATTCTATTGTTAATAACAAGATCCTAAATTTAGAAATGGAAGAGAATTCAAAGTGCTCTCCCTCATTTTACACAAAGGATAAACTTAGGAAAACTAAGGGATGTGCCCAACCTTATACAGGGAACATTCATGAATGGTGAAATTGAAATCCGGCTCCAAGACCATTGGAAAGAGTTGCCCCACTCTGGTATTGTATTTTTAGCACCTAGCACAGCACTTCATACAAAATAAACTTAACATAATTAATGTATTTTTAATTGAATGGAACATAAGGGGGAATGGTTGTCTGGTAAAGCTGTTCCATGTTTAAAGCTGCCATGATATGGCTTTCAACTGTGCTTGGCTCCCAGGGATTCGGTTGAACATTATTCTAAGAAGTCCTATTAATTTTCTCTTCATAGAACTTATTCTACAGCCTGACATTTATCCATAAGTCTTCATCCCAGGAAAATAAAAGGGTAGTAGATTTTCCAGGGTAAGTATTTAGGTCACTGCTAATAAGCTCCATAATTTAGCACTTGGCCCCTCTATCATTCAATCTGAAGTGTTGAGAAGGTGCCATCAAGATGTCAAAATAACCATTTCAATCAAAGGGCAGTGGGGAAATCCATCAGACTCAGCTTCTGGCATCTTCTAGACCAAGAAAGTGGTTGGTTGGTGAATTTTTAACTTGTCAATTAGTCACATTGGTGTTGTGTGCAGGGTCACATAGGGCTTAGTGCTCTGAGGCTGATGGGGAAAACTCAGGTTGGAATCTGGTCTCTTGGCTCAAGTCACAGGCAGCTAGCTTAACTTCCCTGACTTTCCACTTCCTCTTCTATAAAATGACAATAATAATTCCCGCAGTACACGCCTCTTAGGGCAGTTCTGAGGCTTAAATAAGATCACTCATAGAAAGTACTCTGGAAATGTATTCCTCTTAATCTGGACCGTTCTTGACCTCTCACCAGTAAGTGCATATGGGATGCTGTGAACATCTCATCCTGTGAAATCTTTCCTCACTAGCTTTTCATGATACTCTTGTTTCCTTTGTGGACATTCGTTCTTTGTCTCCCTGTGTCTTCATCTGGGTCATGGAATTATTACTGTTAGATTGTTGTAGTCGGTGGTTTGTGACTACATTTGGGATTTTCTTGGCAAAAATGCTGAGTGGTCTGCTATTTCCTTCTCCAATTCATTTTAAAGATGAGGAAACTGAGGCAAATAGGGTGATGTTATTTACTCAAATTCACACAGCTAGTAAATAACTAAAATTGGATTTGATCTTGGGTCTCTCTGACGCCAAGTGCCCTACTCATCATACCATTGAACCACTTATCTTCATGATATCTCAGTCCTGGGTCCCCTTCTTTCCCCTCATACAGCTGTTCCACTGATGTGCACCCTCTTCCCCTCAAGCATGGTAGATTGCAGTATCCCTTTGCTTAGTCTCCCTTGTGACAAATCTGTCCCTGGTCTAAACCATCCTCTGCTCAATTGCCAAAGTGATTTTTGCTAAGGCCCAGATCTAAGCTTATCTCTTCCCTGTTCCCTCTGCCCTTCAATAAACTCCACTGACTTCATTTTCCTCCAAGATCAAGGACAAACTCCTTTCTTTAATATTTAAAGCTCTTCATGCCTGACTCTATCTGATCCTTCCAGTTTCCTTAGTCTTTAAACCCATCCATGTTCTCTCTTATTGAACTATACTATTTTCTCTGTACCATGCTCCACCTCCTAACTCTGGCTATCTTTGTTATCTGTGCCCTATCCTTGCTCTCCCTCTTCATGTCCAGCTCCTGGCTTTCCTGGCTTCTTCAGGATTCACTTCAAATCCCACCTTCTGTAGGAGGCCTTTTCTGGATCACCTCCATTTCTATTGCTCATGCCTTCCTTCCCAACTTCCCTTCCACATTATTATTATTACCATGTACAATATCTGGGCTCAATAGAGTACTGGGCTGGAAATCAGAAGGACTCCTCTTCATGAATTCAAATCTGGCCTAATATACTCTCTAGCTGCGTGATCCTGGCCAAGCCACTTATACTGATTGCCTCAGTTTCCTCATCCATAAAATGAGCTGAAGAAGGAAATGGCAAACCACTCCAGTATCTTTGCCAAGGGAATCCCAAATGGGATCACAGATAACAGGACCCAACTGAACAATAATACAGTGTGTCTGTCTTGTGTGTGTGTGTGTGTGTGTGTGTGTGTGTGTAGATATTTACATGTTGTCACTTCCATGACAATAGAGCTTTCTTTTTTGCTTTTCATTGTATCCCTAGTTCTTGGAGTGATGCTTGGCACTTAGGAAACTCTTAAGTTGCTTATTGATTAAATCATCTTCCTATTATTATTTGTGGGTCTGGACAGCTATGACCAAAGGTTCCTTCAGAGCCACCAGGATATAAATTCCTTGAAGGCAAAGACTCTTTAGTCTCTGTCTGGATATCTTGTTCATCTTGTTCAGGTGCAATTGCTTCTTAAATCTGTCGAACTGAAACCATATCTGCTTTCTATATGGTAAGGCCATATATAGTCATCAGGATATAAAAAAGATTCCATGTTAAAAGTAACTTTATAAAGGACAATTTTGTTTAAAATAAACACATATGCACACATAATGGTATAGTCACTAAACCTTGCTTAAAAGAAACAAAAAGGATGAGAGAATCCCAAAAGGAGCCACAGGGGCCAACTGTGAAGGCTTCATTTGAGTTGACCGTACCCCAGTCTCGTACCATTAATACACAAATGTGTCTTTCAGCCCTTCTTTCCTTTATTCTCACAGTGAAAACATCTGGTTACATTTGAAATGGGTTCCCAGAGTTTCCTTCCCCAGCCCACAGGCCAAATCCTGTCCTTGGCTTCACATCAGCATGTGCCATTGGAGTCAATAGCAGCTGTTCATGTGCATCCAAATGTAATTTGCCCTTCGGTCACTGCGTTAGAATGATTCCACATGTTTGGTTGTTTAGTGTGAAATAAGGTTGTTTGCATTCCACAGTTTCGGTACCGCCTGGATGAGAACGACCTCTGGCTCGGCTCCATCCACTGCTAGATCCCAGCTTGTCTTCCCTGTATGGCACTTGAATTCATTGTAAGGCACTTGACGAGGTTGACTTAAACTCCCTGCATCTCTCTGAAGTCACCTAAAAGCTTTCTATACTCCAGGTCAAAGAAGTCATTTCAAAAATAAATACTGCAACACAAAGATAATGGCAATTTGGGGTCCATTTCATTTTCAATTTTCATTTTCATTTTCTTCTTCCTTCTTCTAGAAAAGGGAGAGGTTAGAATTGATGGCCTCAGAAGTGATTTGGAGCTTGAAATTTCTAACACTAAGACCCTTCTCTCTTTCTGTCTCTCCATTCCCTTACCACCTTCCCAGGTATAAATATTGCTTTCAGGAGTCCTACTTTACCTGGAGATGAAAGAGGTCTTCCTATTATAGCTAAGGAAAGATCAGGAAACATCTGGGACATTTTAACTTAGAAATCCAACCAACAGCTAGATTCTTGCCATATTACAGGATGGATAAATAGTGTGTCACATTGAAAGGAATTGAAAAGTGTCCTTGGGGTCATAGGACTAGATTGAGAATTCTGGTTCTATATAACCTTGGAAAGTTACCCAAACTTTTCCACATCTCATTTTCTTCATCTATAAGTTGAGTCAGAGGAGTGGAGTTGACCTTTTTTTAAAGGTCCTTTCTACTTCTAGATATATACTCCTAGTTTCCCTCACTAAGAATTTTCAGGAACAATAGTTCATCTTTTGATAAATAGCTTCTGTCTTTATACTTCTGCTTCCTAATAACCTGTTATAAACAATTTTGCATCTTACAAGTGGACAGCATAGAATGAACTTACTGGATTTTATAACTGCTTTTTTTTCCCCAATCTGGAATCTCTACAACTCTTTCTATTAGCTGGGATTTCATTCAACAAAGCATCTATTAAGGACTTACTATTCACAAAGTGCTTTTAAAAAAATTAAACCAAAATAAAACAAAACAAAAACCCAATCATCCCTATCCTCAAGGAGCTTCCATTCTGCTGGCAAGGCAACTTGGAAACAAATTAATTAATTAAAATTATGTAAAAAGGCAAGAGAAGGCCCTAAGAAATCAGGGTGAAGGATCATGAGTAAGATCTTTTGTACAAACTGGGACTTCCCAATTAATGTTTCTAACAACTCTGGGCTTGTTAGCATTCTGTGTCATGTCTAGTAGTTAATCCAGTGCACAGTCTTAGAAGTGCCATGGCCATCTTGGCCTAAAGTTATTTTCCCTCTATAGTTGTCAACTTTCTAGGATCATGTAAGATGATCCTTTACCTTGCACAGCTAGAGTAATTTTATTTCCTTTTTTTAAAGAAACTTTCCTGGGAAGGGATTGAGGATAATAATAGCACTTATATCAAAGATATTGTCTCGTTTGGTCATATATATATATATATGTGCATATATATATAAAGTACTTTACAAATATTACATCTCTATAGAAATGTTAGCTATTGTTATTGTGTTCTTTCCCACTAGTAGGATATAATAAACTCTCTGAGGACACAGAATGGTTGAATTGTGTCTTTTTATCCTGAGCATTTGGCACAGTGAGGATAGAGACAAAGTAGGTGCTTAATAAATTCTTATTTAATTGATTTATAATATTGTTATCTATAATAATTATTATCTATAATAATCCATAATATCTATAATATTGTTATCTAAAATAATAGATTATCAGGGTCCTGAGGGCTGCCACTTTATCTTTTACTCCTCTTATACTCTTTAGTACACTAAGCACAGAACTAGGCACATAGTAGACAAGAGATCTCCAATCTCTGAGCTACTTTTCCTTTCCTAGATCCTTTGAAATCTTCCAGAGTGAAAGAGCATTCCTGGTGAAATCCCTGAGTGAGAGAAGTGTTGAGGTGAGGGGAAAAGGTCAGAAAGATGATGGCTGCCTACCAAAAGGAAGAGGAATCAATGACATAAGCTGCTCTGAGCTTTGCCAAGAAGGCCTTCTTATTTAAATGGTTGGGGACTACTTGCAGTGCAGTTAAAAACAAACAAACTCAAAACCCCTCAATATATTTGGTTGGTTGACTGAATGGAATGGCATAAAGCTCCCCATTATAATGAAAGAGGAATGGGGAGACTCAGAGAATCTTGGCAGCTTGCCCAGGATCAGATGGCAAAGTGGTCACTGAGATAGGAATTGAATTGAGAGCTCTTCAGTCATGGTCCAGAAGGATGTATGAAACAGAGGCTTGCATGTGTGGAGTTAGATGTCTTTTAAAAAATCAATAAGGGCAGAGTTGCTCAGAAGGAGTAAATTCACCTTTTCTTCCCTGGAGAATCATCCCAGCCTTCAAATTTACTTACATGTTTCTTCCTTTGTGCTTCCAGCATCTGTGGGTTCTAATCTTGGTATACCACAGGTGGCTGAGGATATTTTCAGTTTGCTAGGTACCTAGTGATCCCTCCTCATCTCTCCTCTGTGTTAGACATATCTTTCCATCTGTTAGGCAAGTCAACTAAAAATGCTCGGGTCTTTCATTACAGACAGTATTCTATTTTCTTCCAATGTTTAAAACTTTTTAAAAATCATAATCTCTCTGTGTCTTAAAGGATGAGCTTTGTGAATCTATTCCCCAGTAGCCAACCTGGTGATGACCTTCCCCAAATGTAGCTATTATTCCATGCCATATATACATTCACTGTACCAAATCTTTTCCAGTTTTAAGGAATCAGTCAGAGATTATACTCTACTGGCATGGTCTTTAAAACTATCTAAAAGCCACAGTGTAACAACAGAAAAGGACACCATTTTAAAAAAATCTTAGTAATATAATAAAAACTCTTTTCTTATTCTTTTATTTTGTTTTTTTGTATTATTTTTTACAAAACCATTTTAAAATATCCAAATATTATAACTAAGATATATGGAAATTACAACATCAATTTCCCCCAAATAATGACTATTAAAAGAAGGAACCATCCTCCCCAATTTGGGCTAAATTTTCACTTTTATTTATGAAAACATAGACCATGATAATGATATTCAATTGTCTGAGCTGAAAGGAACACTCAACATCCAATAGGAAACTTTCTTTGGTGGAGTGAATTAGTTAGTAGTCTTTTCAGTATTATTCAAATATACACTAGAAATAATACTTTCTTTTGTTGGATGCATGCATTACTAAGAAAAGAGCCTTGACTGTAGGTCAAATGATTGTTTTTACCTGTGGAATTTAGGCTGTCACTTCAGTTCATCTATAAGTGAGATGGCCTTTGAGATCTCTTCCAGTTCTAAATCTTTGGTCCTATGATCCAAATTCAACAAACTTTGATTAAGCTCCTACTATATGCAAAGTATTAAGGAGACAAAGAAAATCATGAAGCAGTCTTTGCTCCATAGGGAGTCTCCAATTGATTGGGATTGGGGTTGGACGGGAATACTTTATATCCACATTTAAATAAATACAAAGTAATTTCCAGGGGAAGAGAAAAGGCTAATCATTATATCAATGGGGGGAAAAAGGAAAAAGCTTAATGAGGAATAAGTAATGGAATGGAGGGTGGAAAAAATCCTTGTTTGCAAGTGTATTCGACCCTGTAAACTCAGAGAATCCACGGATCATTGATGTGGTAGACTGTAATGGCCCCACGAAAGCCATTGTGATAATGTAGCAGATGAGAATATGAACATCCTCGGCATACTAAACAATCCTGTGAAATCAATGATGAAAGACAGATACATGTAGCAATGGTAATTATCCCAGGATTGGGACAGGCAAGACTATCATTCTGCCAGCCGCCTTCCCTTCATAGAATCCCAGATTTCTCTAGCTGGAAGACTTCCATGAAGGGGAAACCCATCCCATCCCATTTCCATTTGGGGACAACCCTGATGGACAGGAAGAGATCTTGATATCTGTTTCTACGTCTCAGGGCAGTTGGGAAATTCAAAAGTAATAATGTAAATAAAAAACAAAGCCTTAATACTCTCCCAGTTATTGTTACTCTTATGGGCCCATTTGTGACTTCTGGCTCTTAGACCCCTGATTCTTTCCTTTGGGAGCTATGTAGAATATGTCTCATCTCTTTTGAAGGTGACATTATCCCCCTAAGTGGGAGGCAGTGTAATGGAACAGGAAGTTCCTGGTTCTGGAATCAGGTTCTGGGTTCAAATCCTAGTCTAGTATGTAAAATGATTTCTTGTTGTTGTTCTGTCATTTCAGATGCATCTGACACTTCATGACCCTGTTGGAAATTTTCTTGGGAAAGATATGGAATGGTTTGGCATTTCCTTCTCCAGCTCATTTTTACAGCTGAGGAAATTGAGGTAAGCAGGGTAAAGTGACTTTCCTGGAATCAAATAGCTAGTAAGTATCTGATATTGGGTTTGAACTCAGATCTTCCTGACTGAAGACCTGGCTGTCTATGCACTGTGGCACCTGTCCCTGTAAAGTGATGTTGTTGAACTGAATGACCTTTAAGGTTCTTTCGGGCCCCATATGCATCATCCCATAATTCCTACAATGTGTAAAGCCCACTATGATGTCACCTACAAATTCATTCTTCATTTTGTAGGTGTAATTGAAGATTGCAGAATCAAATATTGGAAAGGTCTAATCCATAACTGAATGGAAAAAAGTCCCCTCCTCATCATAAAATTGACAAGTGGCCATCCAGCTCCTGCTTGAATGGGATAGGGGAACCTCTTGGTCTCTGGGTACTCCAGTTCCCTTTTGGAGAGGCTTCATTGTCAGCTTCCCCCAGTTCCAACCCTCAGCCTCAACAATGAATCATGTAGTCAACATAATGAATTAGCTGCCTTAAAAAAAGTAAATTAAAAAAATTCAGTTTCAGTGCCCTGCCAAAAAACAGCTTTGTTTTTAGAAGCACCAAGCATCTTTTTGTTTTCTAGAAAATGACTGAACCTATAATCACAGTGATTTCAGTTCATGGACTCCCTGAGGAACTTAGGACTCACCTGGGGATGAGGGGGACTTCTTAGTGTTTTGTTCTTCTTACTTTGTTTTTCCAAGGCTCCAGAGATCCGGGCCATTGCACCCCTTCTCTGCCACTCCAGAGAATAGCCTGGAATGGGCTTAGATTATCTGATGCTTTTGAGATGGGCACAAATAGCCCATTACACTTCTCACAGGGTTCCCTCATTAAGGTCACAGAATTGTTTCTTTGTATTTTCCTCCCAATTGCTTCTGAAAGGTCAAGAATTGCTTACTTGGCTTTCTGATTTCTCCTTTTGGAATAATGCCGTCAAATGTTCGCCATTCTCTTCTCTTCTGTGTCTGACATTTGCTCAATGATCTACCATTGGCCGTGGGACTTGGTCATTTGGCAGCTTTTTCTCTCTTGGCTGTGGCTGTGCCATGGCGAATGAAAAAGGGAGGATTCTGGATGTTGTGTTCCAGTGGAGATTTCTTTGTGGCCTTTTGTGAAAACAGATGTTTTATTGAACTTTCCATGTCTCTGATTCTACACGTGTGTTTGTATGTCCCTGTGCCAATCATTCAATACACAACACCTACGTACAAGGTGTTGCATTTAGTATCAGGCATTCACATACAGAGATGAAATAGTCTCCACCTGCAAGGGGCTTATTTTCTTTTGGAGGAAAATAATACACACACATTAATCAATCAAAGCAAAGCAAACCACAATCATTTATTAAGTCCCTACCATGCTATTAGGCACTGCATTGGATATTGGGAAAACAATCCCTGCTCACAAGTAGCTTATTCCACTGAGGGAGCCAGCATTGTACATATAAATATATATTGAGGGACAGCTAGTTGGTATAGTGGTTAGAGCACCAGCCCTGAAGTCAGGAGGACCTGAATTCAAATCTAATCTCAGATACTTAATACTTTATAGCTGGGCAAGTCACTTAACCTCAATTGCCTCAGCAAGAAAGAAGGAAAGGAAGAAAGGAAGAAAGGAAGAAAGGAAGAAAGGAAGAAAGGAAGAAAGGAAGAAAGAAAAGAAAAGAAAAATATACACGAGATGAATGCAGGCTGGTTGGATCCAAGACAGTGAAGGAGGGATGCCAAGAGCATTTGGGAATCAAGAAAAATGGATCTGGAGTAAGTGCAAAGAAATTTTTGAGGGAGAAGGATAATAGTAATCGGGGGATGAGAAAGGATCTCACTTGAGGTAGGAGTTAGCTGGTGGAAGGAAGGAAGCTAGAGATATTAAGAGGCAGAGATGATGGGCTACATATCAGATGTTGGGAATACTTCCTACAAAGGCCCAGAGATGGAAAAATGGAGCAGTTGAGTTGGATTGGAGCCAGGTGGTGGAGGGATTTCAGTGTCAAACACAGATGTTTGTATTTATCCTAGAAGCCAAAGGGAACTATTGAAGCTTCTTGAGCAGAGGAAGTATATGGCCAAGCCTACCCTTTAGAACTATTAATTTGTGCCATCTAGGGGAGGGGGAATTGGAACACAAGATTTTGCAAAAGTCAATGATGAAAAATTATCCTTGCATATATTTTGAAAATAAAAAACTTCAACAAAAAATGGGAAAAAAGAACTATTAATTTCGAAGTTTTTTGGAAAACAGAATACAAAGTAGAGTGACTTGAAGCAGGAAGATTAGTTTGATCCTGGGTCTCCAGAATCATAATGTGATGAGTGTAAAAAAAAAGTACAGCAAAAAAATTGACATTCAGTTATTTGCAGTCATGACTAACCTTTTGTGACTGCATTTGGGGCTTTCTCAGCAAAGATACAGGAGTGGTTTGCCATTTCCTTCTCCAGTTCATTTTACAGGTAAGGAAACTGAGGCAAACAGGGTTAAGCCACTTGCCTAGGGTCATGCAGCTGGTAAGTGTCTGAGGCTGGATTTGAACTCAGATCTTCCTGTCTCCACTGTGTCATCTCATCACCCCAAGAAAAATTGAGGGGAGAGAAATTACTAGTCCTACAAAAAAAAGTCATGGTTGTGTGTGTGTGTGGTGATTGTGTGTATGATTTCTTCAAAGACTTTTACTCAGAATAGCTTCATTAGTCATCCAGTGCTGATACCCCAACCGGATTCATGTACCCTATCTTTTTTTTTTGCTTTTTGTTGAGGCAATTGGAGTTAAATGACTTGCCCAGGTTCACACAGCTAGGAAGTGTCTGATACCAGATTTGAACTCAGATCCTCCTAACTTCAGGGCTGGTGCTCTAACCACTGCACCACCTAGATGCCCCAATGTACCCTATCTTTTAATTCAAAGCTGGATTTGTTATTATGATTCAAATCACGGGTACTGCAGGACCTCTTTCCTGTTTCTCTCACTGCTAGTGCTTTCACTCAGGCATGACCCCTCCTTCGCACTGTATCCATCCTCTGTATGCAGATGTGTACTTCTTGTTTTCTGTACCAGAAAGTCAGTGAGTTCCTTGAGGGCAGAATATTGTATTAACTTTTCTTTACATCCCCAGAATTTAACACAACACTTGGCTCATAGTAAGTGCTTAATAAATGCTTGTGGATTCCCTTGAAAGTGGACAATTGCCTAACAGAATAAGCACTTTATTTCAGAATTGATCTTTTTGGTTACCAATCTCAGGATTATTAATTAACTGGTGACTCATGTCCTCATCTGGGGCTGATGGAACATTAAAATGCTGGTCATTATGCTTGACAAAGTGATAAATTGTATTTGTTTTTGCTTTGCCATTTCTGAGACTAACAAACATATCTGTACTGTACCTATGTCCCTACCAAGAGAAATGAAAAAAAAAACAATGAACTATGCTTAAATGTACTTTCTTATCCCAAAAGAAAATTGTCCATGTGTTGAGGAAAACCATTAAGTTACATTATCAGTGATTAGCTTATAAGCATGTACCCATATCTCTGATGGTGGCTTGAATTTCATGTCATGTATGTGTTTGTGTGTGTGTGAGAGAGACACAGAGAGAGAGAGAGAGAGAGAGAGAGAGAGAGAGAGAGAGAGAGAGAAAGTATGCATAGAGAGGCAATCTTTCTCAGTAGGTAGAAGGTTTACCTTTGAGTCAGAATAATCTGGATTCAAGACCTTCCATATGATATGATTTTGGGTAAGTCATAAATTCTTATTGCCCCTAGCATTTCTCTAAGAACATAAGTAGTTGTGGTATTCTGAATATAATGGATCATTACTCCATGTAAGATGTAATTAATATGAATACAGAGAAGCATGAGAAGATTGATTTGAATTGATGCACATTGTCATCAAAACCAGGAAAATGATATAGACAGTGGCTACTTCAGTCTAAATGGAATGAACAACAAAAATCAATCTTTATTATCATGTCCAGTTCTGGACAGCACTTTTTAGGAAAAGGAAAATATGTTTAAGTAAGCATTTAAATAAACTCTCACTGTTTCTATTTTTTTTTTTGTTCAGGGCAAAAGAGTGGACTGGTATAAAGGTTTTATGAGTCAAAAACTACAGGGGACTAACATAGAAGAGGGATCCAACTCATAGGTTCATAGATTTAGAGCTAGAAGTGACCTTAGAAGTCTTCCAGCTGGACGTCCCTTCTTTCCCCCAGTTATAGAAAAGAAGAAACTAAAGATGAGAGAAGTGACGATGTGGTTTGCCTAACATCCAGAAATAGTAAATGGTCAAGCCAGGATTGTAAATGAGCTCCTTTGATTCCAAATTATTTTATCATGATAGCAGATGAGGTGAACTAAATGTAAAATTTAGATAGCTATGGAAATTTAGTCATCTAGGGGTTGTGATACTTCCCACAAGTTCATCTAATTCCACAGCCCTACCACTAAAATTATCAGGTTTTCTTGTTCTGGGAAGATTTGGGATTTAATTTATAAGAAACTTCAAGTGGGGAAACTCCTTTTTGCTGATGCAGCTCAAAAACTCTCTGTAACTTATAGTCTTAGAGATTTGTCTGGGAATTTGAGCTGATTACACGGCTCACATGTGTCAGAGACAGGACTTGAACACACGTATTCTTGGCCCCAAGGCCACTCTTTTACCCACTATCCCTTGCTGCCTTTCTAAGGTCATGGTTATATTCAATTATATAGACACTCTTGAGAATGTTTCATTTGCAAACTTGTATTGGCACTGCACTGATGGTTGTTTCCATAGAAGATAAATTTTAAATACAACTAGTTGTTTCTTGTGTCTTGTAATATAAGGATAATTGATGGTAGTGTCATATGTTTAGAAGTTTCTTCAATTCATTTCAACAAACCTCTATTCTTCATTACCTTGAAGGAAGAGGGGCTGGTTTTTCTGGTAAATAAAGCTTTAGATGGGATAGAAATGTAAATAGAAGTGACTCAGCCTCAAATGGTCCTCAGTTACAATTATTTCTTCCCTTTTTTCACACCCCATTTGAGGCAGGGATTCAGTGAGGATGACATAAAGGCAACAACCTGGGACTGGAATGATCCCTGAGAAGAAGAGTGGTTGGTCATACCACCAGCAAAGTTGCTGACGATGACTTGGGTTTATGCCCAACCTGATGTAAAGAGTTCTAGAAGTGACCTTGGAGATCATCTAGTTGGATTTCCTTTTCCTTCTCTCAGTTTTATGGAAAAAACTCAAAACTAGAGAAGTGAAGATGTGACTTGTTTAATGTTCTAGAGATAGTAAATGATTAAGCCAGAATTTGTACCTAGGTCTTTTGATTCCAAATTATTTTATCATGGTAGTAGATGAGATGAGTTAGATGTAAATTTTTGATATGGTATAGATTTTTCAACCATATAGGACTTGAGAAAGGAAAACAATAATAAAACACAACTGTGATCAAAACCCCACATTCTTGATGGGTTTCTTTGTTCTGTGTAGATTTGGAATTTATAGAGTTAGGGAAGCCATGGGCTTTCAGTCTGGGGCCATTTGTTCTTTTCATAAGCCAGTCAACAAGCAATTGCCTCTTCTGCAATAGGTTGAAAATTAAACATTCCCTATCCTCAAAGAATTTACATTCCGTCAGGGTAAGAGAAGGCAGCACATATCCCTAAGTTCCTGGAACCATAGATTCAGAACTGTAAGTGATGTCAGAAGTCATTAGTTTGACTCTCTGCCTTTGCAGATAAGGAAACTAAGACAAATTGGGTCAAAGAGTTTTCTGTACATAAGCACCTAGAAATTATGTGCAAAATTATTTTAAAAAGCATTTTAGGTAACTGAGCCATTGATAGTAGGTGGAATTAGGAAAGATGTCATATAAAAGATAGTTTGAGCTGAGTTTTGAAGGAAATGAGATTTTCAGGGGTAGATCATAGGATTCAAAGGTGGAAGGAGCTGGGGTCAAATCCTGGCTCTAATATACCTTTGTGACCATGGGAAATCTCCTCATCTGGAAAGAGGAAGTGAACAAATATTTATCAAGTACCTACTGTTCACCAGGTACTCTGCTAAACTCTTTATAAACATCTCATTTGATCCTCACAACAAACCTGGGAGATGGGTGCCATTATTGCCATTTTGCAATTGAGGAAACTGAGTTAGGCAGCACTTAAGTGACTTGCTCAGAGTCACCCAGGTAATAAGTGTCTGAAACCATATTTGAACTCAGGTCTTTCTTATTTTCTATTTACTTCTGTTTACAGTCATCTAGCTGCATCTATAAAATGTAGGTAGTTGGCCTAGATCAGTGTTGTCAAACTCATAGAAATGGATAGGGGAAGTCATCCCATTGTGACTTAGGAAACCACAAATTAACATTATGTTGTATTTTAATTCATTTTGCTAAAATTTCCCAATTACTTTTTCAGGCAATTGGGGTTAAGTAACTTGCCCACGGTCACACAACTAGGAAGAATTAAGTGTCTGAGACCAGATTTGAACTCAGGTCCTCCTGAATTCAGGGCTGGTGCTCTATCCACTGCACCGCCTAGCTGCCCCCTTCCCACTTACTTTTAATCTGGCCCAGCCACATTCTGGAGTTCTGTCCTCTGCTCCTAAGTGCCTCTCTGGGATTTTTCCTATTTTAACTGTATGTAACTTGTATTTACATCATTGTTTTCATATTATCTTTCATTATAATGTGAACTTCTCCAGCGGGGCAGGATTTGTACCCCCAGAGCTTAGCACAATGCTTATCAATAAATGCTCACATGGCAGAAATCGCAGAGAAATCCAGAGATTCTTATGGTTTCTCACCATCAGCGTTTAGGATTCCCAAGGCTCAGCTCAAGAGCCACCCATTCTAGGGCCAATAGGAGGCCCATTCTAATGCTTAGTACTCTTCACTTTAAAAATTACTTTACTTTAAATTATTTTACTTTACCTTGAAATTATTTTATGTTATTCATATTACTTCATATTGTTAATATTTCATTAACTTAATTTTCATATTGTCATATATATTTTATATAATATAAAATCATATTATATATAACAATATATAATTATTGTATATATATTATATTATATACATTGCTATATTACATATTATATAATATTTTATATTGTTAATCTTTTCATCTAGCTTTGAGCATGTTACCTTTCCCCCATATGATATAAGCTCATTGAGGGCAAAGAACATTACATTTTTATCTATTTATCTCTAAGAAGTTAGCACAGTGCTTGCTACAATTTAGGCTTTCTTTATCTTAAAGTAAGTTTGTGTTTATATTTTCCATTTTTTACATCAATATAGTTATTCCAACTTTCCTCCTATTCCTTCTGTAGTGTACGGCAAATGGTATTTTTGAGAAAGGAAAACAACAACAAAAACAATAAAACACAATTGTGATCAATACATTAAAAAAAGGACTGAAAATATGTATAATGTATAATATCTATAGACCTCCCACTTCCACAAAAGGGTAGCTTGTGAATGTCTTCTACATAGTAGACACTTTGTTTTTTTTTTTGTTGTTGTTGTTGTTTGTTTTTGTTTGTTTGTTTGTTTGTTTTTGGCTAAGCAGTTGGGGTTAAGTGATCTATCCATGAGTATACAGTAAGTGTTAAATGTCTGTGACCAGATTTGAACTCCGGTCCTCCTGACTTCAGGACTGGTGTACTATCTACTGTACCATCTAGCTGCCCCTAAGTAGGCTCTTAATGCTTGATAAACCAAAAATGAAGATGTTTTTCAGGATTGGATTGGTAAGAATATTTTTTTTTATTAAAACTTTTTATTTGCAAAACATATGTATGGGTAATTCTTCAATATTAACCCTTACAAAGCTTTCTGTTACAAATTTTTCCCCTACTCCCCACCCCTCCCCTAGATGGCAGGATATCCACTACAGGTTAATTATGTTAAAATACTTGACAAATCGAATATATGCATACATATTTCCACACATCATTTTTTGTGCAAGAAAAATCATATCTACAAGAAAGAAAAATCAGAAAAAGGAAACACAGTGCAAGCAAACATCAATGGAGAGCATGAAAATGTTATGTTGTGGCCCACATTTCACATCCCTCTCTCTGGATGTATATGGCTTTTTTCACTGAACAATTGGAAGTGGTTTGAAACATTTCATTGTTGAAGAGAGCCATGTCCATCAGAATTGATCATCATATAGTATTGTTGTTGCCGTGTACATTGATCTCCTGGTTCTGCTCATTTCACTCAGCATCAGTTCATGCAAGTCTCTCCAGGCCTCTCTGAAATCATCCTGCTGGTCGTTTCTCACAGAACAATAATATTCCATAACATTCATATACCATAATTCATTCAGCCACTCTCCAATTGATAGGCATCCATTCAGTTTCCAGTTTCTATCCACTACAAAAAGGGCTGCCACAAACATTCTTGCACATGTGGGGCCCTTTCCTTCCTCTATGATTTCTTTGAGATATAAGCCCAATAGAAACGCTGCTGAGTCAAAGGGTATGCACAGTATGATAACTTTTTGAGCATAGTTCCAAATTGCTCTCCAGAATGGCTGGATCCATTCACAGTTCCACCAACAATGCATCAGTGTCCCAGCCTTCCCACATCCCCTCCAACATTCATCATTATCTTTTCCTGTCATTTTAGCCAATCTGACAGGTGTGTAGTGGTACCTCAGAGTTGTCTTAATTTGCATTTTTCTGATCAATAGTGATTTGGAGCACCTTTTCATATGACTAGAAATAGTTTTAATTTCATCATCTGAAAATTGTCTGTTCATATCCATTGACTATTTATCGATTGGAGAATGGCTTGAATTCTTATAAATATGAGACAATTCTCTATATATTTTAGAAATGAGCCCTTTATCAGAACCCTTAAATGTAAAGATTATTTCCCAATTTGATGCTTCCCTCCTAATCTTGTCTGCATTTGTTTTGTTTGTACAAAACCTTTTTAACTTAATATAGTCAAAATTATCTATCTGGTTTTCAATTAAGTGTTCCAGTTCTTCTTTGGACATAAATTTATTCCACCTCCACAGGTCTGAGAGGTAAACTATGCTATGTTCCTCTAATTTACTTATAATATCACTCTTTATATCTAGATCATGAACCCATTTATATCTTATATTGCTATGTGGTGTTAGGTGTGGGTCAAGCCCTCATTTCTTCCACACTAGTTTCCAATTTTCCCAGCAGTTTTTGTCAAATAGTGAGTACTTATCCCAGAGGCTGGGGATAAGAATATTTGTATATACACATATATGTACATATACACAATGCATATATACACACACATATGTATATATATATATATATGTATCCATCTAGGAACATATATTTGTATATACACACACATGCACATCTATGTATACATATGTATCTATAGACACACATATGTGTGTGTGTGATATTTTCAGGTTTCTGTGAAAGGCAGAAAGTCTTGAGACTTCCTGGCAATTGCACAAAGAAAGAAAGATAAAGTTCCTTATGTATTCATTTTCTTTAAGATGGTTCTTTTGAAGTTTCTTCATTTTAAAGACAACCCAGGAAGAAATTATGACAGGGAGATAGCAACACAGGAGGCTTTCAGCATATCTTGGAAAGACCTTATTTTAGAAGTAAGAGCAGGAGTTCTCCGGACTCAGCCCTGCAAAAATGATTAGTCTGACACATCTTGTGGCTGCAACCAGAATACAGAGGAAGGGAAGCCTGGAGATTTGGAATTTCCACAGAGCTCCGATCGTGTCAGTGTGGGTCATTTCTACATCTGTGCCTTCTGGAACCGTCCACCCCTAATTTGTAGCCTAGTCAGTGCACATCTGGAGTAATCCATTTAGTTGTGGCTACCATGTTTTAGGAAGGACTTTGACTTGACCATCTAAAGCAGGTCAGAAGAGACCAAACTGGATGACTTCTGTATTGTTCCATGAATTAGACTCACCATATCTCAACTCTGTATGTATTCCCTGGCTGTCCTTCAGGCACAGAATACTTCCTTCCCATGGGCAGCACCTTTCCATGGTGAAATGGATAGAGCACTGGATTGGGACAGGAAGATGCATCTTCCTGAATTCAAATCTAGCCTCAGATACTTATTCCCTGTGTGAGCCTGGGCAAGTCACTTAAACATGTTTGCCTCAGTTTATCTGTAAAAATGAGTGGGAGAAGGAAAGGGTAAATCACTCCAGTATCACTGCCAAGAAAAACCCAAATGGTCATGAAGAGCAGGAAACCACCAATCTCCTTGCTCATCTTCACATCTTGGATCCCTTCAAATCCCTCTTAAAATCTCACTTTCTCCAAGGAAGTCTTTCCCAATTCCCTTTAATTCTAGTGCTTTTCCTCTACTGATGCTTTCCAATTTATTGTGTATGGACTCTGTATGAAATTGTTTGCAAGTTCTTTCCTGAATTAGACTGTAAGCTCCTAGAGGGCAGGAGCTTTTACTTTTCTTTTTAAAATTATTTACCATATTTACCTTTTCTTTCTATCCACGGTGTTTTCTATCCTTATCACATTGTAGGTGCTAAATAACTTTATTGACTTACTGCATGGCCTTGAAATCATGCTATATAAGAATCTGCTGAAGAAACTAGGTTGTTTTGTTTAGAGAAAATAAAAAGTTAAAAAGAAAAAAAAAGAAACAGTTCATATTTGGGGGTCATGGTAGAGAGGATAGTTGAAAGTTGCCCTCAGGTATTTGACTGTCTCATTTGCAGCAGGCTTACTCTTTTGGGGCCCAGAAGAAAGAGCAAAGGTCAAGTCTCCAAAAGGCAAATCTAGCCTTGAGAACAGGAAAATCTTGCTAACAATTTGAGTTGTTCAATACCAGAATACCTTGCTCCCAGAGGATGCTAATTCCTCTTCACTAGCTTGGGGCTGGCTGCCCCCCTTGTCAAACATAGGAGAAAAGGGGATTTTCAGCTCTAGACTAGACTTAATGGCCCCCAAAGTCTTTTCTGGCTATGAGAATCAATGATTCCCAGATTCTTCTGCTGTTGTGACTTATTCCCTACATTCTCTTCTTTTTTTTTATTAAAGCTTTTTATTTGTATAACATATGTATGGGTAGTTCCCCAGCATTGATCTTTACAAAACTTTCCATTACAAATTTTACCCCCAGTCCCCTTCCCTCCCCTAGATGGCAGGAAGTCCACTACATGTTAATAATGTTAAAATACTTGACAAGTTATGCAAGAAAAATCCTATCTACAAGAAAAAAAAAGAAAATCAGAGAAAGGCAACACAATGCAAGCAAATATCAATAGAGATCATGAAAATGTTATGTTGTGGTCCATATTTCATATCCCTCTCTCTGGGTGTATATGGTTTTCTTCAGTGAACAATTGGAACTGGTTTGAGACAATTCTTTGTTGCAGAGAGCCATGTCCATCAGAATTGATCATCATGTAATACTGTTGATGCTGTGTATGATGATCTCCTGGTTCTGCTCATTTCACTCAGCATCAGTTGATGCAAGTCTCTCCAGGTCTCTCTGAAATCGTCCCACTGGTCGTTTCTTACAGAGCATATATTCCATAACATTCATATACCATAATTTATTCAGCCACTCTTCAATTGATGGGCATCCCTTCAGTTTCCAGTTTCTAGCTACTACAAAAAGGGCTGCCACAAACATTCTTGCACATGTGGGTCCCTTTCCCTCCTCTAAGATCTCTTTGGGATATAGGCCCAGTAGAAACACTGCTGGGTCAAAGGGTATGCACAGTTTGATAACTTTTTGAGCATAGCTTCAAATTGCTCTCCAGAATGGTTGGATCCATTCACAGTTCCACCAACAATGTACTAGTGTCCCAGTTTTCCCACATCCCCTCCAACATTCATCATTATCTTTTCCTGTCATTTTAGCCAATCTGACAGGTGTCCTACATTCTCTTCTAAATCTTGGCTAGAGCACTTTAAAATTTTCTTTTCTTTTTCTTTTGCTGAAACAATTAGGGTCAAATGATTTGCCAATGATCACATAGCTAAGAAATGTTAAGTATCTGAGGCCAGATTTGAACTCAAATCCTCCTGACTTCAGGGCTGGTACTCTATCAACTGTGCCGCCTAGCTGCCCCGCACTTTAAAATTTTCAAACCATTTTATACATATCCTCACACTTGATCCTCACAATAAGTGAGAGAAGTGCTATTTTTTACTCCCATTTTACAGTTGTGGAAACTGTGGAAATAGAACTTAAATAACTTACCCTGAGTAACACAGCTATTAAGTGTCGGAAGCAGGATTTGCACTTAGATCTTTCTGACTTCAAGCTCAATGGCATAGCTTCTGCTAGGGGAATACTATGAATAAAAATGGAAATTTACCTTTGCACGCACAGAGAACATGAAACTAAATAATAGGATCTGGTGATCAGAGTCATTTTAAATCATTCACTATGGACCATTTGGTTGCATGGATTCTTTTCCAATTCAAAATTTGTTGCTTTTTGTTTTTATGTCCCAGTCGTTTCTGGATATAACTCACATTCACTTCTATTCACTATCTAGAAAGCCTTTCATTATAACAAAGAAAAATGGTTAAAACCAATCACCTCAATGACCGTGTCTGACAGCATAGGTCACAGAGACCTTTAAATGTCTTAGTTTGTGGTACGGTAGAAATATTGCTAGATTGGAGACAAAACACCTGGATTTTGCTCTTTGAGGCCTCAGCCAAATCATTTAACTGCTCTAGGTTTTGCTTGAGTTTTCTTTTCTATAAAATCAGGGAATTGGATAAGATGATCCTTAAGATAGTTATAACTTTGAAATCTTTTATGCCATGAACTCCTGTTATTACAATATAGCCATACCCTTCCGGTTTGCTTATCCATATTTTGGGTAAACAGAGATACCCAAGGTGTTTTCCTTCTCCTTTGAAGCACTAGGAATATATAGAAATAAGTAGAAAATTGAGCTGTTTTTCTGAGGTTGGGGTGGAGTAGAATAGGAGTCAGGGATGGGGGAGTGTTTGGGTATACACTTCCCTTCTACTATTGTCATTACTAAAGAGAGGCAAGGTTTTATTCCCCTATACTCTGCCCAACCTCTCAACTCTCAACCATTACTATGCCATAAACTCATGACTGCCACTTTTCTTAGGTTTTCTAATTTTCTTCTCCTACATGAAGTCTTTTCTAATCCCATTTCTTTCCTTCCAGCTACTGTTTCCTCCAAAAATTATCATGTGTTTTGCGTGGGAAGCAATGTCCCATAGTGATTCCATGGTTTCAGAGTCAAGAAAAAAATGAGTTGATTTCTATCTCTGACACAGAGTAGCTGTTAAGCCACTTAATTTTCAGTGCCCCAGGTAGCTTTCTATGATGATAATTTATAAGCAAGTTGCTGCTCTACACCAATTCATGTGATTTCTTCGTTGGGAGTTTCCTATATCAATGAAATGACGAGTTTGGTCTTAAACAAATTTATAAATGATTGGGATGGAATACTAATGTGATATAAGAAATGACAAGGAGGATGGCTTCAGAAAGATCTAGGAAGACTTATACAAACTGATGCAAAGTGAAATGAGCAGAATCAGGAGAACATTGCACACAGCAACAGCAGTATTATAAAAATGATAAATTATGAAAGACTTAGTGACCCTGCTCAATACAATGATGCATGACATTTCCAAAGGACTTATGATGAAAAATGGCATCCCCTTCTTCAGAGAGAAAACTAATGAACTAGGGCAGACTGAAACATTTTCCCCCACTTTATTTTTCTTGCTTTCTTTCGGCAACATGACTAATAATGTAGATATAATTTTGCATGTTGGTGTATGTAATGGATATCTTATTGCTTGTCTTTTGATGGATAACCAAAAAGCTAGAGAGGGAGAATTTGGTACTTGAAATAAAAAATAAATAATGTAGAATTAAATTAATGTAGAAATGTATTTCATACGTATTTATTTTGGGGTAAGTGCTTATGTGTGCATGTTGTCCCTCCCTATTGAATGTAAGCTTTCTGAGCTTAAGTCCTTACTATTTTATTTGTCTTTGTAGCCTCAGCACCCAGCCTGATATGTAGTAAGTCCTTAATAAATACTTACTGATTGCTTGATTAATGAATTCAAATTTCTTTCCCAGATTTCTCCCCTCTCCTTGTTGCAAATCTGATATTCTCTCCCCGTTGCTTGCCTCAAAGGTAGAGGCAAAGGCTGTGAGTCGTTGCTCTGGCAGGAAGCCCATATCTCTCTCATTATTGCAGCAAATCTTATCCTGGCTGGGAATGTTTGCTGAAGCAGGAATAACTCTTTCTCCTGACTCCATGGGAGGCTTTTCTTTTCCTCACCAGAGGGTCCCTGAGCTCCTGTAGAGTGCCTGGGTTTTCAGTGTTAATGGTTCTTGCAAGCTTCCTCATTTACTGTTTTTCCACTGGGTCTGTGAGTTGTTCCAAAGTCCTTCATGAGGTCCCAACTCTTCTGTTAAATGCCTACTTGCCTAAATTCAGTTTGGAAGACCAGGGTTTTGCCTCTTCTTCCAATTTTGATTCCGAAGCCCTTCTTTTTAAGACACTAGCTTTCATGAAAATAATTATTCTTATTGAAAAGTCCAACTTTTTCTGGAGCCTTCATATGTCTTCTTTTTAACTGGTAATAATTCCATTGTATCCCTTGCTGTTTTCATCCTCATTAGCTGTCCTGTACGTGGTGGGTATCTTTGGGAGCTGCTGGGCTTCCCACATACAGCAGCTAAGTTTAGAGCCTCTGAAGACTTGGGAACTGTCACATAAGCAACTTAGAAGCCATGCTGTGTCTGCAAAGACCCAGAAAAAAAACCAGGAGAAACCTGAAGGGTTTGCCAGGAGTGTAGGTGGAAAATTGATTCCTTTACATAGACTGATTGGAGGGTACTGAAAGGCAAGAATCCATCCCATCTTCTCATGTCTTCTATATTTATCTGCCCTGTGCCTAGAAAGCCTACAGTTAGGTCCTAGAATGCTTTAGAGGGTCAGTCATTTCTTCAACATACAACAAAGATTTACTAGAAGGAGCCAGGTGATATGGAAGAGACGAGGCTGGATTTAGAGTCAGAAACACGTCCATTTGAATTCTGGATCAGACATCAATTGTCTGTTTTTTAACCTTTGTTTACCTCAGTTTCCTCATCTATAAGATAAGAGAATTACATTTGATGGCCTCTAAGGCCCCATCTAGCATCTTAAAAAGCATCTTTTGTTGCCCTTCTCTGACTTCCTTTATCTTATCAATGTCTTTACTAAACTGTGGTTGTAAATGGGAAGAAGAGAAGGCAATAAACATTTATCAAGCATCAGTATCAGGCACCATGCTAAGAATTTTTCAAATATATCTCATATGATTTTCACAACAACCCTGAGAATAATTGTTGTTATTATTTCTTTTACAGTTGAGGAAACTGAGGCTAGACAAATTTAATTGTCTTAAATGATACATCTACTAACGTGTCTAAGGTTGTATTGGAACTCAGGTCTTTTGACTCCAGATTCACTGTGATGTCTAACTTTCTTGAGGAGATTTCAATACCCCAGATGTGAACTAACTAGGGCAGAGTACATTGAGACAATCACCTCCTTAATTTTATTTCATTTATTTATTTATTTTTTGCTGAGGCAAATGGGATTAAGTGACTTGCCCATGGTTACACAGCTAGGAAGCGTTGCGTCTGAGAACAGATTTGAACTCAGGTCTTCCTGACTTCAGAGCTGGTGCTCTTTCCACTGCCTCCTTAATTTTAGATACTATATCACCATTAACAGCCCAAGATTGCTTTAGCTTTTGTGACCACCATAGCACACTCATATTGAACTGGTGGTCCGCTCCAAGCTCCAGATCCTTTTGGGCTGAAGAGTGCTCTCACATATCAACAAGGAATTCCTTTGGTAGGTCTGCCCTTTCTACTGATACAGATTTTTAACTCTATAACTTACTAGTTTTTTTTTTTCTTTCTAGAGTGGCCATGGCTAAAAAGTTCTTTTGAGTCTATTTGAATCTTGATATTTGCTGCCTTTGTGACCATAACAACTTAGCCTCTGTGATCACAACAAAGAAATGAGATGGTTATAGATGGATTATGATATCATGTCCACCTCAAGAGCTTTGTTTTTCACCCAATGTCTTCATTTTTTAACCATCAGATCTAGTCACTCCATTACCAGTTGTAGTCTGGCTTCAGATCTGAAATTTGATTCCCAGCCACTAAATTAGTACCTTTTCTTACTTTTCATTTTCAAAATTGTTGACCACTTCTTCATCCTGAAAACACTCCTCTCTCTTGGTTTCTATGGCACTCCATTCTTTTGGTTCTCCTCCTTCTCTGACCATACCTTCTTTTAATTTTTCTTCCGGTTCCTTTTTCTATCGTTTTCCATTTTTTTTATAGTTTCTGTTTTTAGACTTTCTTTTGTTTGTAATTTCTATGAATGGGAACCCCAAATTTATTTCTACATGTACATCAGCATACATATTTCTAGCTGAGTATTGGACCTCTCCGTTAGTTTTTCTTGCTGGCATTTTGAGTCTAAAATGGCTCAAGTGGAACTCATCCCTTTTTCTCTGTGGCAGACTAGTGGAATTGCCAAAAATGCCGCACGACAGCTTGGAAAGTGTTAGCTGAGTGTTAAAGGAGAGTCTTTATAGGATATGAAATACACTGTGGGATCTATGAGGATGAAAAACGTGGGGGCTGAGGGGTTAAGTAGAGTCAGTGTTCGGTAAGAGAGATCCAGAGGGCTAGAACAAGGCATTAAGACAAAGAGTCAGTCGTGAGCTCATAGATCTGGAGCTAGAAAGGAGCTCGGTGGCCATCTAGACTTCTCTCTCATTTTATAGATAGGAAATTGAAGGTCAGAGAGCTTAAGGCATTTGGCTATCTTCCTAGTAGGATCAGATAGAGGGTATTTTGCTGCTAGTGGCTAGATTTATATGTCCAGAGTACAACTAACCCTCTGGCAGTCACTGCCACCAGCTCACCCAGTAGGGTTTCTGTTTATTTGTCGTACCTGTGCCAGCAGTATGGCTTGGTTGTTCCCCAAAGCCCTTTATTTCTTCTGACTTCTCCATTTCTATTAATGACACCATCATTCTTTCAAGTACCCATGCTCTAAACTTGAGCCATCTTTGATGCATTCATCTCCTTAACCCTGAGAGTGGATCTGACATCAAGTCCCATTAATTCTCCCTCTACAATATTTCTCCTCTCTCACTCACCACCTATCTTCTTAGTTCCATTGCCATCAACATAATTCAGGTCCTCATTACTTCTTGCCTGGATGAATTCAAAAGCCTCCTAACCAGTCTCCCTGCCTCCAATCTCTCTCACTTTCTTTTAATCTATTCAACAACAGCTGACAGATAAATCTTTCTAATGTGCAGTTCATATCATGTAACTTCCATATTCAAAATCCTTCAGAGTTTCCTCATCTACCAATTGTATAATAAAACACAGTCTCCTTAGGCTGGCATTCAAGGGCCTACACAATTTGGCTCTAAATCCCTTTCCAGCTTTGTTATAAAGTACCACCCTTCCCATACAATCCAATGTATTCAAGCCCATTCAATCAAGCAGATGTCTACTGTCATTGTTGACATTGATTAAGAGCCTACTATGTACAAGGCACTGCAGCCAAAATAGATTTCTCATCATGGTTTGAACACCTGATATGCTCTCCTTTTTCCTTGTGTTTCCCGGGTCATCTCATCTCTGTCTAGTGAAGTCCTATTCATACTTGAATGAATGAATGAAATAAAACATTTGTTAAGCATTTATACTCCAGGCATTTTGTTAAGCAGTAGAGATAATAGTAGCTAGTGTTTATATATCATTTTAAATATGTTATTTCATTTGATACTTAAAATCAACCTGTATAGGAAGGTGTTCTCATTTGTCAATTTGTCAATAAATACTTATGAAGTGCCTACTATGTGCCAGGCACTGTAATAAGCACTGGGGATACAAAAGAGGCAAAAGGCAATCCTTGCCTTTAAGGAGCTCACAACCTAATGGGATAGATATACATATATAAACATAACACATATACCATATGTATATAAACAAACATATATAAAGAAGCTATATGAAGGATAAATAGGGAATAACTAACAGAAGGGAAAGCACTGGAATTAAGAAGGGTTGGGAAAGGATTCTTACAGTAGAAGATGAAATTTTATCTGGAACTTGAATGAAGCCAGGGAAGTCATGAGGGGGGAAAAGGGAGAATATTCCAGGCATGGGGGACAGACAGAGAAAACTCCAAAGACTAGAGGTTTTATTCATGGAATGGTTTGGAGGCCAATATCATTGTATTGAAGAGTACATGTAGCAGAATAAGATGTCAAGAGATTGGAGAAGTGGAAAGGCATTGAATTATGCAGGGGTTTGCTTAGTGAAGGATTTTCGCATTTGATCCTGGGAGTGATGAATTGGAGTTTGTTGAGTTAAAGGGATAACATGGTTGGACCTGTGCCTTAGAAATTATCTTCATTTTATGGATAAGGAAGCTGAGAGTCTTAATATGCTAGATGAATCAAAAGGGTCACACAACGAGTAAGTGTCTGGGAAAGGATTTGAATTTGGATCTTTTTGACTCCAGTTCCAGGATTTTATCCATTATACAACTTACTTGTCTCACTATTCAAATATAGAAAGGAAAGCATTTACTGACTTTAAGGAGTTTATAATCTAATAGGGAAAAAACATGTTTAGGAGAATTCTGGGAGGTTGGAGAGGTGTATTGATTGGTCTGAGAAGTAAAAGGGAACATTAATAGTTCCATAGGATGATTGATTAACCCACCATTTCCAGGAATGTTAGTGTTAAATTTCTTGCTGTATCCAGTATACTCCAAAAGTGGAGTATGGCAGTGAGTTGGAGTGCCTGGTATGGGACTAAGAGTTCAGAGGGATGGCAGAGCATGAAGACAATCAGAATACTGTGCTCTGTTGGGAGGTGGGGGAGGGAATGGCTATGGAAGGCTGGATGTAGAGGACATCAATACAACACCAAAATGCATCTCTTCTAGGAGACCTTCCCTGATATAGTTTCATCCAGAATTGATCCCTCTTTTTTCCGAACTCACGATAATTTGTTCTACCTTCCCTAATGTACAACTCATCCTCTGTCTCATATTATGGATCTTAGCGAATGTACTTTATTTTCTCTACAAGACTAAAATTCTCCATAAAGGGAGAGATAGTGTTTTATTTATCTTTGCATCTTCTTCTGTGTCTGGCATAGTGCCCTGGTAAAAGAAAGTACTCAATAAATGTAGGATAAAAGTATGGGTGAAAGACAAGGGGTACAATGAGAATTGAGATTTAAAATACAAATGGAGTGAATAGAAATGGGGAGACATTCTGGTACTGTGCTTTTACTTTTTATTATGTGATGTAAATTCACAGAGGCACAAAGATAGATCAGAGGACCCTATTCCTAGGAGTGTCTTTAAAGAACATCCAATCCAATCTTTTTATCTTAACAGATGAAGAAACTGAGGCAAAGAATAGTGAAATGATGTGCATAAGGTCACATAGCTGACAGGTAGCAGAATTGGAATCTGAGCCAATATCCTTTGACAGCCATTCCTTTTGCCTATAATGGGCTCCATTCTCATCTCTGACTAATGAGATATTATTCATCCTTAAATGAAAAAGGTTTTATTGAGAGCTTACTACATAAGTTCCTAAGCATAAAGCCAGCACTTGTTGGATTATGATATCCTACTTCTCTGTAGGAGGAAGATGAACAAACTGGGAATTGGCATAGCCTTGATTGTTGTGGTTGTTGTTCCATTTTTTAAAAAATCATATCCAACATTTTATGACTCCATTTGGAGTTTTCTTAGCAGATACTGGAATACTTTGCTATTTCACTCCCCTCCCAGTCCATTTTACAGATGAGAAGATTGAGGCAAACAGGGTTAATTGACTTGTCCAGTGTCACACAGTTTATAAATACCCGAGGCTGAATTTAAACTCATGCAGATGAGCCAGGAAGACTCTTGGTCCAGCAATTATCCATGTTGCCATGTGGCTACATGACCTTGAGCAAGACATTAAACTTGTTTCCAAGACTTTAGAATGAAAGGATACACTAGATGAATGTCAAGATCTCTTTCGGTTCTAAAGATTTATAATTCTTATAAAGATGAACATTAGAAAAGAAGGTGAATAGAATTTCTCATTTTATCATGGACTCCTAAGGCAGAAGCTATGAGATATGGACTTGGAATTGTCACTGTGTTTTTGAACCATTTTCTGATGGAGACCAATAATATACTAGAGTCTTTCACTACTTTTGGAAACCTTGTTCTGCTTAGAGATAGGAATAGCCCTGAATGGGCAGTACCTGCTCTTTAGACCAGACTGTATATCAAAGCTGGGTAACTATCGAGGAATAAAAAGGGTTTTGTCTCAAGATGCCAACCTTTAGAGGTGTGGAATTCTCTCCAGGATTGCTGGGAGAATGATTGAACAGAAGCCAGGCAGCCACAGGTTGTGGAGTAAGTGGATGGTTAGGAAATGGAGACAGTGAATATGGGATCATATTCTGAAGCTGGAGGAATTGTCAGGGGTCATCTGGTCCAACCAATAAAATGGCTAGAACACCGGAGTAGAAATTAGGATTTTTGTGTTCTAGCAATGGTCTGCCACTCAAATAATACTTGGGTCAGTTACCAGCCTTAAAATAAGTTTCCTTATCTTAAGATTAATCAAAAGTAATTTATGGCCAAACACTGTGCTGCAATAGGGCTAAAGAAAAGTTGAGAAGACCCTTCCTTCAAGTAGCTTATGGTCTGGCTGGAGATAACACCTACCTTGTACCAATTGTGTAGTGATCCTCCACCAACACTAGGAGTGCTATATTAGCCAACTCAAGCTGCCTAGTCTAGTGTACCAATTTCTCCAATGAAGTGATGCATTAGCAGAAGGAGTTTCCCCGCTTGGATATCTTTCCCCCCAATTAAATCACAGATATGGGGCAATGCTAACAGCAAAAATTTACCCAAGAACCCAACTGACTTTGCAACCATGTGACATAATGTAACAAAAAACCAAAAAACCAAAAACAAACAAACAAAAAAAACCCACTGAACTTAGAAATAAAAACCCAGGACACCATCTTGACTGTGATACTGATTTTCTGGGTAACCCCAGGCAAGTTACTTTATCTCTCTGATTCTTAGATCCCAAATCCCAGGAAGAAGAGTTGAACTGAATAATTCCTAACGTCCTTTCTGATTGAAAAATCCTTTTCCTCTCCAAGTCTTGGCGGCATCTTAGCCCCCTTCTCTTTCTGAGAGGTGTAAAAAATGAGCTCTGTTAACGCCATGAGGGCGTATTACAAAGTCAGTTACCAGCAAAAGGCTTCACTCTCTGCATGTTAACGGCACCTTGGAAAGCCTCCTCCGGCACTCAGCTGTGCAGTGAGAGAATGGTAATTTCAGACCCATTTATTATCACCATGAAATGAAATTTTTGAACCCAATCAATGTAAACTTGATGTGCAAATACAGAATTTGACAATTCCAGGTGAAACAGCCTCACATTTTTGCACTTCTGTCAACAACTGCCTCATTACATGCTTTCCTATTATTTTATATATTTTCATCTGTGATATATTTCCTCTATTCTGTTTCTTCTTGGTCTTCCCATTGAATGATCATTGCTGCTTCTATAGTAATAAAAAATAGAATGTGTTTTTTGCCTTGCTTGGAAATTCTTGTAACCTGGCCCCAAACCTACCTTTTTAACCTTTGTGCCCATTACCCCGTTCCACTCATACTATGATCCAGTCTAAATGACCTGTATCCTATTGTTCATATGCGACATTACATCTCTCACCTCCATCCCTTTGTTCTGGCTGACTCCATGCCTAAAATATATTCACTCTTCCCCTTTATCTTTAAGAATCCAAGTTTTCCTCTAAGACTTAACTCAAGCTTAATTTTCTTCATGAGGTTTTTCCTGATCATCTAGCTGCCAGGACTTCCCTCCACTTATTTAATTTATATAGTATGTGTGTGTGTACATGCTGTCTTAAATCTATGATGCCATGAACTCCTGTCCATTCTTTGAGAATAGAATTGTCTTTGCTTTCCCCCTACCTACCAGAGCACCTCGCATACAGATACCAATTAATAAGTTCTGGTTGATTAACTAAAACTAAAAGACTTGGAACTTTAGACTACATCAGTCAGACAAAAAGCTTTTTTTTGAAGGTTTACCATGTGCTAGGCACTGTACCAGGTTCTTAGGATACATCACTCCAGTCATTAGCCTAGGGGTTGTGATGATCAAAGGGCAGTAAAGACCATAGGAAATAAAGGAGAGGGAAAGGGAAAAGCCAGAGAATCATGAATCTAGAGTTAGAAGGGACTCTAGGTATTGCTCATTTTGTAGATGTGGAAGCCCCAGAGAGGGCTGGACTTGGAATACAGATTCTCTGATGTCAAATTCACTAATTCAGTCTGTCCCCTTCCCTCCAAAGGGAAGAATGGCATAAATTGTCTCAAAGTAATACAGCATAAGTATTAGATGAAAAGCTTCTGTCTCCTTCTACTTGAAAGATGTGGCTTCTTCCAATCCCATTGACTGAAATAATTTCCTGGCTTCCCGGTCACGATGTTCTTTCCTTCAATGTGGCCAGCCCAACAGCCTAGAGGCAACTTACTCTGTAGCAAAATTTTCCATTTTGTGACATTATCACCCTTGCTTATAGGATAGGATTATTGCCTTATGCACCTTCTCTGTTTGTAGCAGCCTAAGGCCTGGAGAACTCTGCCAAGGCAACAATTCTGAGGTTTTATTATGCCTTTATTATTCCTGGGAAAGATGGGAATCAGACAAATGAGGTAGATGGAGGAAGAGTAAGGAAGGGATGAAGGGAGGAAAAGAGAGAAAGAGACAGGCAAAAACAGAGGCAGACAGACATGCAAAGAGAGAAGAGACAGAGAAAAACAAAGAGAGAGAAAGAGGAAGAGAGGAAAATGGAACTCAGAGACAGAGGAAAAGAGAAACATAGAGAAAGAGGAAAATGGAAGGATGGGGGAGAGTGAGATAGAGAAACAGAGAGAGACAGACACACATACAAAGAGAGAGGGGAAGAGAGGAGGAGAGAGGGAGGAATAGAAACAGAATGTGGCAGGAAGAGACAAGGAGAGACAAACCAGAGACAGAGAGACAGAAACAAAGAGAAAGGGGAGCAGAGAAAGGGAGACAATATCACAATATTGGTTTAACCTACTTTGATTTCTCTATCATCCATCCATCCATCTATCCATTCATTCATCCATTTCTTTATAAATTCATTCTTTTATTAATTTATTGGTTTTGCTATTTACTTATTCTGTTCCTTTTAAATCAGTTGTATCTTCATTATGTAGCTTCCAGTGTTGTAAATCCTGAGAATATCAGGTACACCCCATAGTCAAGGATAAGGAAAAAATACTTTGTGACTCTATATAAAAACAAGGTGTGGATGCTTCTTTGTTTTATATCATTCATTTTATTTATGTATTAAAATTTGTCTTATAATAAACCTAACAATAATCTCAATGAAACCTTCATATAGACAAAAATAGGAATGAAATTATACATAAAATCACAAATGTCAAAATATTTACAGTTGACTAAAAGGAAATAACATAAATGTATGCTTTAACAAAATAATAACATTTTTATTATTCATTTTCCTGATCTCTCCCATGAAAATCAGAGAGTGCTGACTACAGTTGTCTGCTGAATAAAGTAGGAAGAAGGAACTCTAAAAGTCATCTTAGTCAATCTGCTCAGATAAGAAAGCTGAAGCACAAAATGACATGCACTGGATCTCATAAGTACTAAGTGGCAACATAAGAATTTTAATTTTTGAAAAGCTCAGATACATTACCATGTGGTTTACATACCTTCATTTTCCTGACATGTGTGCTTAAGGCCCTTTGCAGGACCTTTAAAAAATGACACCCCAGAAAATCAGAATCAGAGAATGTTAGAGTTGGAAAAGACTTCAGATGTCATTGAATCAACTCACATGATAAGCTAGAATCCTCTCTGTAGTATGACCTTCTAGATGTCTCTATTTGAAGACTTTCAGAGATGGGAACTCATTACTTCCTAAGACAGTTCTATTTTTGGAAAATTGTCAAGGGTGAAACAAGCTTCAAATGGCTCACAAGAATTTCTTGTTCAATTTTTTGAAATGAACATTTCCTCCTCAGAAATTGGGAAATGTTAGAAATCAAGGGCTCTATTGATTGTTTTCTTGATTGTCTAGATTTTAGAAAGTGATGGAGATTTGCAGATCTAGAAAAAAATAGTAGCAAAGTTTATTTGGAAGAACAAAAGGTCAAGAATTTCAAGGGAATTAATGAAAAAAAGGCTGATGAAGGTGGTCTTGCTGTACCAGATCTAAAACTATATTATAAAGCAGCGGTCATCAAAATCATTTGGTATTGGCTAAGAAATAGAGTAGTCGATCAGTGGCATAGGATAGAATCACAGGACAAACTAGGCAATAACTATAGCAATTTAGTGTTTGATAAACCCAAAGACCCCAGCCTCTGGGATAAGTACTCACTATTTGACAAAAACTGCTGGGAAAATTGGAAACTAGTGTGGAAGAAATTAGGGCTTGACTCACACCTAACACCACATACTAAGATAAGATCTAAATGGGTTCATGATCTAGATATAAAGAGTGATATTATAAGTAAATTAGAGGAACATAGTATAGTTTACCTCTCAGACCTGTGGAGGTGAAATAAATTTATGTCCAAAGAAGAACTGGAACTCTTAATTGAACACCAGATGGATAATTTTGACTATAATAAGTTAAAAAGTTTTTGTACAAAAAAAACTAATGCAGACAAAATTAGGAGGGAAGCAATAAATTGGGAAATCATCTTTACATTTAAGGGTTCTGATAAAGGCCTCATTTCTAAAATATATAGAGAATTGTCTCATATTTATAAGAATTCAAGCCACTCTTCAATAGATAAATGGTCAAGGGATATGAACAGACAATTTTCAGATGATGAAATTAAAACCATTTCTAGTCATATGAAAAGGTGCTCCAAATCACTATTGATGAGAGAAATGCAAATTAAGACAACTCTGAGGTACTACTACACACCTGTCAGATTGGCTAAAATGATAGGAAATGATAATGACGAATGGAGGCGGGGATATGGGAAAACTGGGACACTGATACATTGTTGGTGGAACTGTGAACGGATCCAACCATTCTGGAGAGCAATTTGGAACTATGCTCAAAAAATTATCAAACTGTGCATACCCTTTGACCCAGCAGTGTTTCTGTTGGGCTTATATCCCAAAGAGATCTTAAAGGAAGGAAAGAGCCCCACATGTGCAAAAATGTTTGTGGCAGCCCTCTTTGTAGTTGCTAGAAACTGGAAACTGAATGGATGCCCATCAATTGGAGAATGGCTGAACAAATTATGGTATGTGAATGTTATGGAATATTATTGTTCTGTGAGAAACGACCAGCAGGATGATTTCAGAGAGGCTTGGAGAGACTTGTATGAACTGATGCTGAGTGAAGTGAGCAGAACCAGGAGATCATTATACACGACAACAACAATACTATATGATGATCAATTCTGATGGACATGGCTCTCTTCAAAAATGAAATGTTTTAAACCAGTTCCAATTGTTCAGTAAAGAAAGCCATCTACATCCAGAGAAAGGGATATGAAATGTGGACCACAACATAACATTTTCATGCTCTCTATTGAGGTTTGATTGCATTGTGTTCTCTGATTTTTTTCTTGTAGATATGATTTTTCTTGCATAACAATGATAAGTGCGGAAATATGTATACATATATTCAATTTGTCAAGTATTTTAACATAATTAACATGTAGTGGATTTCCTGCCATCTGGGGGAGAGGTGGGGACTAGAGGGAAAAATTTGCAATGGAGAGTTTTGTAAGGGTCAATGTTGAAGAATTACCCATACATATGTTTTGCAAATAAAAAGTTTTAATTAAAAAAAATGAAATTAATGAATTAAAAAAAAGTTCGTGATACCCTAAAAAAAGTGATGGAGAAAAACCTTAATTGTCATTCAGTTATGTCAGTCATGTTTCTTCATGACCCCATTTGAGGTTTTCTTGGCAAAGATACTGGAGTGGTTTGCCAATTCCTTCTCCAATTCATTTCCTAGATAAGGAAACTGAGGCAAACAGGATTAAGTGGCTTGCTTACAGCTAGTGGTGTCTGAATTTAGATTTGAACTCAGGTATTCTTGACTCTAGACATGATTCTCTATTCACTGTGCTACTTAGTTGTTCCAAGATTTAAGAAAATGATGGAGAAATGTTAATAATGCAGATTAAGTTTGAGAGTTTTGTAAAGCCCCATCAGAGAGCCAGTTGTTAAAATTGTACTATTGTTAAATCCAGGGTGACTCTAGCTCTAACTCTTGGAAGTTTTTCTTATATCAAATCTGCTCTTCTCCGTATTCAAATGTAAATATTCTTTTCCTTCTCAAATTTGTTTGTACTTAATGTATCTATGGCCATGTTGTATTTTTCACAGCAGAATGCAAGCTCCTTGAGGGGTTACTTAGTTTTTCATGTATATCCCCCAACACAGTATACTGAATGCCATATGGTTAGGTGCTTAATGCAAATGTTTGTTTTCTGAATTGAAAATTTATCTTCCTATAGTCTCCCATCCACTGATCCTCACTCTCAAGCCACCCAAATCTAACTCCATATGACCCCATTCATATATTTGAAGGCAATTATAATATCCCTTTATTCTTTTCTTTAGACCATATGTCTTGGTTGTGTAATCTTCATTATGACATTTTTTGGTGTCCCTTGCCACTTACATGCTGATTCCCCTTCATATGGATATACTCTTACTTGTGACTTAAAATGTTGCCCAGAACTGAAAGCAGAATTCTAGATGTGGTCTACTCAGGGCTGAGGAAGGTGAAATCTTCCTCTCTCCTTTTCTTTGACATCTTGTCTTTACTGTCACTAAACACTACAAGGAATTTACCAACCAAGAAAACTTTCCAAAAGGCATGAACTCACATAATATGGAAGCAAGGCAAGCTAATGGAGATAGATGGAATATAGGACAATAATAAGAATGAGAGGAGATGGGGTGGAATCAAGATGTGAAGAAAAAGCAGGCACTCCCCTGAGTTCTCCCCAGTTTCCCTCCAAACAATTTTAAAATAATTCCTTGAAACAAATTTTGGAGCAGAAGAACCCCCAAAAGGATGGGGTGAAACAATTTTCTAGCCCAGGAAAATGTAGAAGGTTGGCAGGAAAGGTCTGTCACACTGTGAGAAAGCAAAGCACACTCCAGTGCAAACAATGTCCAGGCAAGATAATGTCAGATTTTACCTTGCAGTAATGGCTTCTAGAGCTCTCACCTCACACTCAGAAAGGGTATCAGACAATTGATAAAAAGGAGATTGCAGGGATCCTTTTGCTGGCACTGGGTGCAGGATTCCATTACATTGCACATGTGAATCTGGATTGCAATCCCAGGGGGAGGAAGAGCACTAGTATATCAGAATTTGCAGCTACAGTGTAGTGGAGACCCTGATCACAATTCCAGGGTGGAAAACAGTATACATGAGTGCTCACAGATCAGAGACAGGCCAGGAAAGTAATGAACACACCTTTCCTTAGAGCATACCACCTTGTAAGAACTGAAAACTTACAGACTCACAGAACAGGGTCTGAAAATAGCTTCACAAAGAACTTGAAAGTTGGGACAGTGCTCCCTTCACCCCAGGAGCAGAGGCCCACTTTAGCAAAAAGTTCCAAGTCAAGAAATAGATGGTAAAATGAGCAAAAAAAGAAAAAAAAGAGCTTATCATAGAAAGTTACTTACAATGACAGGGAAGTTCAAAACACAAAGTCAGAGGAAGAAAACCAAAGTCAAATTGCTGCATCCAAAGCCTCAAAGGGAAAAAAAATATGAACCTCAAAAGAATTCCTAGAACTCAAACAAGGATTTAAAAAAACAAATAAAAAAGATAGAGGAGTAATTAGAAAAAGAAACGAGAGCAATGCATGAAAATCATGAGGAAAAAAAGTCAACAGTGTGGTAAAGGAGGCAAATAAAAAAAATACTGTAGAAAGTAACACCTTAAAAGAGAATAAGCCAAATGCTAAAAGAGGCAAAACAAAAATCCACTAAAGAGAATAACTCCTTAAAAAGCAGAATTTGCCACATGGAAAAGAATGTACAAAAATTCATTGAAGCAAAGAGCTACTTAAAAAGTAAAACTGGCCAAATGGAAAAGGAAGTACAAATAAACTCACTGAAAAAAAAAAGGCACAAAAGTGCCCTGAAAAAAATAATTCCTTAAAAATTAGAATCACACAAGTGGAAGCTAATGACTTCGTGGTTCATAGAGAAATAACTAAACCAAATCAAAAGAATGAAAAAAAAATAGAAGAAAATGTGAACTACCTCATTAGAAATGTAACTGATTAAGGTGAGATCACTGAAGAATTATTAAACTACTTGAAATCCAGGATTAAAAAAAGAGCTTAAACATTGTCTTTTAAAGAATTATCAAAGAGGGGCAGCTAGGTGACATAGTGGATAGAGCATCAGCCCTGAAGTCAGGAGAACCTGAGTTCAAATCTGATCTCAGACACTTAACATTCCCTAGCTGTGTGACCCTGGGCAAGTCACTTAACCTCAATTGCCTGAGCAAAATGGGAAAAAAGAAAAAAAAAACAATTATCAAAGAAAAACAATCTTGAAATTTTACAATCAGAGGTAAAATGGAAATTGAAAGAATTCACTAATTACCATTTGAAAGAGATTCCAAAATGAAAACTCCCAGTAATATTATAGCCAAATCCCGGGCTTCCCAGATTAAGGAGAAAATATTGCAAATGCCAAAGAGAAAAATTCAAATTTCATGGAGTCTCTGTCATAGTTAAAGAAGATTTAGTAGCCTCTACATTAAAGGATTGAAAAGTTTGAAATATGATATTCTGGAGGGCAAAGGAGCTCTGATTTTGACCAAGAATCACCAGCCCAGCAAAACTGAGCATAGTCTTTCAGGGAAAAAATGACATTCAATGAAATTGAGGCTCTCTGAGCATTTCTGATGAAAAGACTAGAGCTAAATAGAAAATTTAATGTCCAAATACAAGATTCAAGAGAAGGGGAATAAAAGGTAAATATAAAAGTGAAATCATAAGGAACTCAGTAAGGTTAAATTGCAAACATTCCTATGTGGGAAGTTGATACATTTAATTCCTAAGAGCTTTCTCATAATTAGGGCAGTTTGAAGAAATATTGAATATTATTGGATGATTTCCCCCCAAAAAAAAATAAAATTAAGAGGTGAGAAAGAGTAATGAACTGGAAGAAGGAAGGAACAGTTGAATATTATTTCACATAAAAGAGGAACAAAATAGCTTTTACAGTGGAGGAGTAGATGACCCTTACTCTCATTGAAATTGGCTCAAGTAGGGATTAATATACACACTCTGTTAGATACAGAAATTTATCCTACCCTTTATTGTTGTCTTTCACTCTCAGAGACAACAAAAATGACCCCATTGTGTTAGAGTCAAGCTATAGAGCATTTGACTGTGGCTGATCAGACCACTATGAACTCAGAATGCTCAACCACAGGTTGGAGACACATAATTCATATAAACATTTGGAGAATATTCTCTAAATTTATTCAACTTCTGTGTAGAATCTTTACCTGCTTTGATAATCAGGCCAGGGTTGAGTAAGCAGACAATTTTTAAGGCACCTCTTCTACCCCTTCCTCATATCAGCAGGTGAGAGTGAGATCCTTAAAAGGCTGCTACTCCCTGTGAGAAGACAGCCCCATGGCTTGGACTACCTGTGTACAGGTTGTGACAACAGTTCCCAGTTTATCTGCACCTGCTGCTTTGTCACTTGTTTGTCTCCATAGGATTTGAGAAAGATAAAAATGGTAAAATGGTATATGTGGGTTTTTTTTAATTTGAGTATGAATTATATTTAAGTGAGCAGGACTGTATAAAGTCATTAGTCTCCCTCTCTTTTCCAGAGTCATCACAGTCCAGTGGCAGGACAGAGTCAAGATGACAGGTGATAATCTAGAATATAGTGGATGATCTTGGTCTCTGGCTCTAAATACTCTACAGCACCCACCTGATTTAACTTTAACTGCTTTAGTGACTTTGGAACAAATTATTCTCACCCACCTCTTCCATCAGGGGAATAAGTTTGGGATAGACACCCTCCTGTAACTCAGCTCCTTGGTTACTCTTGGTCTAGTTTAGTCCATCTGCTGAAATGTTTTACCAACTGTAGCTGTTGACCATGCTACATGCTACCGTGGATTAGGGATTATACCAAAGGTATAAAGCAGCCCTGAAAGGACTCAGCAGCCCTCACATCAGAATTACTAGTTTTCCATGAACATGCCCTACAAGAAAGGAAAAGAAAAAGAGATTAGAGAAGGGGGGGCTGATAAAAGGAAGGGTACATTGCAGGAAATGGTGGTCAGAAGCAAAACTCTCATGAGGATGGAAAAGGAGAAAGGAAAGAGAGAGTGAGCAGGATGAACGGGGGGGAAGAGGATGAAGGGAAATACATAGTAATGACAAATGTGAAAAAATATGACAAGTTTCTCTGATAAAGTCTTCATTTCCCAAATATATAGAGAACTGAATCAAATTTATAAGAATGTAAGTCATTTTCCAATTAATAAATGGTCAAAGTATATAAACAGGTATTTTTTAGAAGAAATTATGAAAACTATCCTTAGACATATGAAAAAATTACTCAAATTCACTATTGATTAGAGAAATACAAATTAAAACAACTCAAGGATCTACCCCATGCTGATCAGATTGATTTATATGACAGAAAAGGAAAATGACAAATGCTGGAGGTAATGTGGTGGAAAATGAGACACAAGCATTGTTAGTGGAGTTGTGAACTGATTCAGCTATTCTGTAGAACAATTTGCACTATACTCAAAGATATATAAAAACTATGTATACCCTTTGACCCAGTGATAGCACTAGTAGGTATGTATCCCAAAGAGATTTTTTTAGAAGGAAAATGACCTACATCTGCAAAAATGTTTATAGTAGTTCTTTTTGTGGTGGCAAAGAATTAGAAATTCAGGGGATGGCCCTTATTTGGGGAATGAATGAACAAGTTGTGGTATATGCTTATTACGGGATATATTATGCTATAAGAAATGACAAGCAAGATGTTTACAGAAAAATCTGGAAAGACTTATATGAACCTTGTCAGTTCATATGAACTGACCAGGAGACCAGAACCAGCAATACTGAAAGATGATCAACTGTGACTGTCTTAGCTATTCTCAGTAATACAAAGATTCAAAACAGTTCCTAAGGACTTATGATGAAAAAATGCTATCCACCTCCAGAGAAAAAAAATTGATGGAGTCTGAATGTAGATTAAAGAATACTATTTTTTACTTTATTTTTGTAGTGGGTTTTTTTGGTCTGTGTTTTCTTTCACAACTTAACTAATATGGAAATATGTTTTGCATGACTGCATATGTATAACTTATCAAATTTCCTTCTCAAGAAGTGAAAAGAAAGGGAAAAAATTTGGAACTCAAAATTAAAAAAAAAACTCAAATGTTAAAAATTGTTTTGCATGTAATTGAGAAAAATCAAGCACTATTTTTTTAAAAAGAAAAGAATATGTTTCAATTCCACAAATATATTTTCATTTTATTGCCTTATATTCATAAACAGTATGGCATTTTGCCATTTCCTCCCCTCTTCCCACCCCATATTTTGGTACCAGTAAACAATATGAAATCTTAAAAGAGATGTTCATTTTTCACAATAAAAGCGTGAGAACAGAAAAGAATAATGAGAGAAGATCTAGAGCCCAGAATGAGCTGAGCCTGGAGAAGAAAGCAAAGACCAACAAAAAGGTTTAAGCTTCATTAACATTTTCTCCAGAAAAGGAGAAGGTCCAAGAAAGACAACTATCATTGTTCAGAGTGGATGGAATGATGAAAGCTGGAGATAGAGAAAAGGCAGAGCTATTTGTTTTTTAGTTTGCTTCATTTTTCTCTGCTATGGAGAATTACTTTTGGACTGGGGAACCATTCCAACTGAGAAAATAGGGATGCTGAAAATAGAAATAACCTACTATTTGATATTAATGAAGTATCTGATAAGACCCTTTATGTTATTCTATGGAAAAGATGGAGAGATGTGGGCCTGATAATAGTACAATTGGGGTGGTTTGGAACTATTTGGATAGCTGGACTCAAAGAGTAGTGGCCCAATGTCACCTTGGCAGGTCTCAAGCAGAATGATCTAAGTATCTGTGCTTCCTTGGGTCATAGATCATGGCCTTGGGCTATGGATTGGAAAGGAGAGAACCAAAATGATTAACATGGAGTCAAAAAGTGTGATACACAGGGCAACAAAAAAAATATTTCTTTTAATGCTCATCATCTGACCCAGATAAACCACATCCTGTGGTTCTGAAAGAAATGGCAGATGTGAGTATTGAGTCCCTGTCAGTGAACTTTGAAATACTGTAGAGGGCAGAAGAAGTATTCTGAGACTGCAGGAGAACAAATATCCTGATTTCCACAAAAGGAAGAAAATGCAATCCAAGCAACAAAGGCCAAGAGGGTAACATCTATTTCTGGCAAAATTATAGAATATAAAATGAAAGAGAGAGTTGGAGTCTGTTTAGAAAGGAAGCCTGTAGTGACAAAAAGCCAGCATGGCTTCATCAAGAACAGACCACACCAGACTAACCTCATTTTTTTGATCCATTCCCAGAATGGTAGAACATGGTGATGCTGAAGATAGATGTAACCTACCTAGATGTGAATGAAGTATCTAATAAAGTCTTTCAGGCTATTCTTGTTGAAAAGATGGAGAGATTTGGACCATATGAGAGTTCATTTGGATTGATTTGGATGGCTGGACTCAAAAAGTAATTATTAGAGGTCCAATATCAACCTAGAAGGTCTCAAGTAGAATGTTCCAAGAGTCTGTGCTTGGCTTTGGGCCTTGGAACATTTTTGTGAATGACTTGGATAAAAGCATAGATGGCAAGCTTATCAAATTTGTACATGACACAAATATTGGAGAGATAGCTAACATACTATAGGATTGTCAAGATTCAAAAAGATCTTGCCAGGCTAGAACAATCAAACTGAATCTAAAACACTGAAGTTTAATAGCAATCAATTTAAAGTCACAAAAGTGGGTTCCAAAAGTGTCACTTTGATAGCACAAAATGGGGGAGGAATGTTTAGACAGTAGCTTTTCTGAAAAGGGCCTGTGAGTTTGGGTGAACTGCAAAGTTTAAAGGAGTCACCATTGTGATAGAGTAGTTAAGAAAGTTGGTGTGATATCAGACTGCACGAAGAGAGGCATATTGTCCTGGAATAAGGAAGAGACCTTCCTTGGTCAACCCACATCTGGACTGTTGTGTTCAGCCCTCAGAAAGGGAGTGATGTGATGAGATTTGGACCTTAGGACTCTCAGTCTGGAGCTGAATGAAGGGTGGACATGTATCTTTGAATGAACTTGGAGTAGTCTGTTGCCACTCTTCTGCCCACCAATATGTCCTGCTTGGCTGGTAATCTGTATCCAGGGCCAGATACATCCTCTGATTGGTGTTTTTGTATTTACTGTAGTAGATCCAGTCAAATCTAGCACTTGTCTAATTCCCAGGTTCAGCTATCACTTATATGTGTGATGTGGGTGAGGGTAGGACCCATTATGGTTTCCAACAGAGATTTGTTCATTGATCTCAGCATACTGGAATCAGCAATGAAAATGTCATTTTCAAGAGGTAATAATGTATCATGGATAGACAGCTCAGCCTCAGAGAAAGGAGCCATTAGTTCAAATCTGAGTTGTCTTCTTATTAACTGGGTGATCTTGCAGAGGTCGCTAAACCTTTCAGTGCAATTTCTCTTCGAAAATAAGTTCTCAGAGCAGGGACCAATTTTCATTTCAAGAAACTCCTCATCAGGATCTCTACAAAGATAAAAATCACAATTTGGGTAAAAAAAAGTAAAACTGAGTAGAAAAAAACCTTCCTACCTTGTGTACTACTAGCTTAATTTTCTGGTGTGTTGGAGGAACTCCAGAATTTTATGTTCTGACTGGATTATTATGAGGCACTAGATTCTTTCAAAGCAATAATACCAAGCCTTGAAGGTTGCTTTTATTCTCACAAGCTCTTCTGCCTTAATTCTGCAACTTCCTTCAGTATTTGCATAATATATCCATAGGGAAGGGGAGGAAGGGGAAAAGCAAGGGATACCAGTTTGGATAGGTAGAACAGTCCCCAGTGCTGCCTCTTATAACCAGAGCTTATGATCAGGGGGTTTTGCAACCAAGAAAAGTAACACAAACTCCATTAGAGATACGTGTTGCAAATCAAATGTTCCCTCACTTGGGTCGGGGGCAGAAGAGGATTATGGACCAGAAACCTTGAACCAATGGCATGAATCTACTTCTTGGAAATCATGGTGCTAGGGAAAATGCTCATCTCATCTTATTATTTGGCAATCTTCTATTTTAATTATTTTTGCTAACCAGATAATGAAGTTAAGGCATATTTTCTGTTGTTTTCGTGCTACTGAATGTCTTCAAGACCACTTGGTGCCCTCTATATTCAGCACTCTGGGTCAAAGTCTCAGTTACCCCATTCTGCTTACAGCTCCACTCCTAGAATCTCAGAATTAGAGATAAATTATCTGTTCCAGTTCAAATGCCAATAGAATGTCCTTTACAACAGACCTGACAAATAAGTCCAACTTTTACTTGGGGAGCTCTGCTCAAGTGAAATCTACCAGAGTTCTAAGTAACCCATTTCATATTTGGACAGCTCCCTACAAGCTCATCTGTGTGAGTACACAGAATCTTAGAGCTGGGAAGGAGCTCAGAGATCATCTTATCTAATCTGCAGAATCGTGTGTACACAGTAAAGATTGTTGGTGTCTAGCTAAAGTAAGCACCCTAGGTATGTTGAAAAGACTCCAATATTGCAGATAATATGTCTCCATTTATTCATCATCTTCAGATATTGGTAAGGCTCTACCTCCTGAAAAAGTGCTAAAGTATAAAGGAAATCTTCCTTTTCATTTGCTTATTGAAGTGAATGAAACTCATCCTCAGCTCAGGAGCTTTGGGTTATGCAAGAAGTTCTAAATCTTGATCGAGTACCGTAATTCACAAACAGACTTGAATCTAATGCAGAGGGTTCTAAGTGGCCACTTATGAACATAATTGGAGCCTTCTCAATCAGAGAGAAGGCAGGAGAAATGCATCATCTACGGCTCTCAAGATTCTCAAATTGGTTTGAATCATCACCAGCAGCTTTAAAGTTTCCTGAGAATTTTGTTTCTAGATTTTAACAAAAACTTTTAAAAATATATTACTATCTTTTGGGTTTTTTTTGCATCACCTACTTTACTGATATACCCCCTCCCAGAGAGACATGCCTTATAATAAAGAATAAAATAATGAAGAAAAAAAGAAATTCAGTAAATTTTACAAATATATTTACCAAATCCAATATTATATGAAATATTCTATTGTTCCTACACTGCAAGGAGGATGAAAGTACATCCTCATATCTCTCCTTTGGAAAGCTTAGCCAGTATAATTTCCAAACATTCAATTTCAATAGTTTGGTTCATTGTTTTGTTTTATTTTTTTGTTTTGTTTTGTTCTTTTATTCACACAGTTGCAATCTTTGTGCATATTTCCTGTTTCCAATTATTTCACTTTGTAAAAGTATAAATATGAATGTTTGGGGGCATATTGGGCTTTTATTTCTATTATTTACTTCCTTGGCATATATGCTTGGAATCTTGGGGTCAAAAGGAATGGGTGTTTTAGTCATTTTCTTCAAAGCATTCCACAACGGTTTCTAGATTGGCCGGGCCAGCTTATAGCTTCACCAACAATGTTATTAGTGAGCCTGTCTTTCCAGAGACATAACAATGACAGTTAATTCTGGGATATAACCAAATACTCTGGAGGCACATATAATCTTTGGCTAGAAAACTAAGAATTATACAGCAATTTTCCATCATGAGTGACTTTTAAAATATCAATATGTTAGTATAGGGGAAGCCTATGTTTCTGGTCTTTACAGATAGTTCCTTCTGAAAGAGCCCATTGAAAAGGTTTTTCTTTTTTTTGAGGGCCTGTGGGATGTTCAGTCAATGAGAAAAAGGCAACAGAAGCTCACAAAACACCTAACTTGCTGAAGGTCCTTGAATATGATGAGAATTCCATGTTACAAGATGAATACCCCAAAATGCAAAGTACATTCGTGCTGTCAAGTTCCTTGGGATTTGTTTTTTGGAAACCTCAGCTGCTGTCAATCAATAGATATTTATTAAGCACTTACTATGTGCCAGGCACTGAATTTGCAATCTAATATGTAAGTCTAATAAGCTTCTCCAGTTTTATGAATAAATAGATCTGGCAAAGATGCGGAATGATACTTATGTTTTTTTTTGCTTCTATTTTCTCAGTTTCTTAAAAATTATTTAAATCTTTGAGTTTCAAATTTGATTCTTCCTTCCCCTCCTTCTCCCTGAGATAGTAAGCAGATATAGGTTCTATATATGCAATTATGTGTATTTCCATATTATTCATTATATACAGAAGACAAATAAATGAAAGTGAAAAATAGCATGCTTCAGTTTGTATTCATGGGGCAGCTAGGTGGGCACAGTGGATAGAGCACCAGCCTTGAAGTCAGGAGGACTTGAGTTCAAATGTGGTCTCAGACACTACTTAATATGCCCTAGCTGTGTGACCCTGGGCAAGTCACTTAACCTCAATTGCCTTAGCAAAAAAGCCAAAAAAAAGTCTGTATTCAGACAATCCCAGTTCTTTTTTGGAGGCAGATAATATGCTTCATCATTAGTTCTTTAGGATTGTCTTGGGTCATTGCATTGCTGAGTCATTCACAGTTCTTCATTGAACAGTATTGCTATTACTATGTCAAATATTCTTCTCATTCTGTTCACTTCACTATTTGTCATGTCATATACATCTTTCCAAAATCATCCTGCTTCTCATTTTTAGAGCACAATAATGTCATTACAATACATACTACAGCTTGTTTACTCATTTCCTATTTGATGGTCGTCCTTTGGATTTCCAAATCTTAACCATTCCTAAAAGAGCTGCTATAAATATTTTCATACAAATAGATCTTTCCCCCTTTTTTGGATGGCTTTGGGATATAGACCTAACAGTGCTATTTACTGGATCAAATGGTGCATAAAGTTTTGTAGACTTTTGAGCATAGTTCTAAATTATACTCAGAATGGTTGGATCAGTTCACAACTGCACCAACAATGCATTAATGTCCCAGTGTTCCCATATCCCCTACAACATTTGTCATTTTCCTTTTTTTTGTTATGTTAGCCAATCTGATAGAATTGTTTTAACTCTCATTTCTCTAACCGATTGTGATTTAGGGATTTTTTTTCATATGTCTATAGATAGCCTTGATTTCTTTGCCTGAAAACTGCTTGTTCATATCCTTTGGAGAGTTATCATTTGGGAAATGACTTGAATTTTCATAAATTTGACTCAGTTCTCTACATATTTGAGAAATGAGACTTTTATCTGAGGTACTTGTTGCAAATCCCCTCTGCCTCCCCCCCCCCCCCACTTTAGTTTTCTACTTGGAAAGATGCTTTTTACCAAAGTGACTTGTGAGCCAGGCTCCTTCAAGAATTTTTCTCCCCGGAACTCCCAATATATGGTCATAGGCTCATAGAATCATAGATTTAGAGCCTGAAGGAATAACAGAGCCCATTGAGATGAAGAAATTGAGATTCGGAGAGATGAAGTCACTTGCTAAAGATTACATAGTGAGTGAGCTCCTGAGGGAGGATTTAAACCAAAATCCAGCACTCTATTCACTATACCATGACACTCCTTCCTGATCCCAGAAGACTATATGCAGATTAAAATGTCACCTAGGGAACTATCATCTCCTGAAAAATAAAGTTGATGGAAAAATACAAAGGCCAAATGGTCTAAATAGACTTCTTCGAACCACAAACTTATTTATACTAATTCTTTCCCCAAACTGAATCATTTTTAAATAGACAATAGGTAGGTAGATAGAAAGATAGAAACTTTAATTCAAAGATTAGCATGGTTCCTGACATATAAAGTGCTTAATAAATGTTTATTGAATAACAGGCAGATAAAACATTTGAACACTTACTGTGTGCCAGATATTGTATGAAGTTCTGGGTATATAAATGCAATAAAACAAGGCCATCCCTACTCTTAAGGAGCTCACATTCTAGTAGAGAAGATATAGCACAAATGGGAGCTGGAAAAATGAAAAAGGAAGGCAACTGGGGAAAAGGCAGTTGGATAGGTAGTATAGCATCCCAGAGATAAACTGGGAGTTAAGTGAGCAGAATGGTCATGGCTCCTGACGAAATGGAGATCTTGGGCAGGAATGAATCAGTAAATGAACAGGATTCAGGGCAGAGTAATCCATTTGGAATGCTGGCAACTGGAGGCAAGATTTAGGAGTCTGGAGATCATATTGAGTTGCAACCAAAATGTATTTATTGAATCTTTTACCAATGAAGCTTGATGTTGTTTGTTCAGTATGTCATGGGGGTAAGAGAATTGATTCCTTGATTGTGTGGAGGGCCGTGTAACTTCAACAAAGGTTTATTCTTTCTTCCTTCCCCATCCCTCTAGTTTCTGGTACTGCATTCCTCTTGTAGTATTTTTTATAATACCTTTCAATTTATTTGTGTTTATGTTATGTCCTCCAATAAAATATACACTCCCTGAGGGCCAGGACTCATTTTGTCATTGAATCCTCAGTTCCTAGTACATATAGAAAGTGTTTCATATATGCTTAATGAATTGAATTATACAGTGGGGCAAAATGGAGGGAAGGAGAAATGATATCTTACATGTGATTTTTCTCCAGCAATTTCGGGAGGACTCTATTCTTCCTCTATTCAGCTTTTCTCTGGTGGGTGGGTTTATGACAGGTATTGATCAGTAATCCAACATTATATAGTTTTGGAAGAATGCTTATATGTCTAGATCTTTAGGGTTACTGTTAAGAATTATATCCTCAATTTGCAGCAGTCATTTTTGATGGATTTGCATGTTTTTGCTGAGCTAGAAATTTTATCATCCACATGCTTGCTAGTCATTATTAAATCTTTTCCTCTCTGTCAAGCAAAATTGTGTGTTTATTCAATGTAGTTGAATCAGCTAGGTGTCCAATTGACCATTACTTAAAAGATTTTGAGAAACTGGCTGGGAAGGATGAGTTATCAATTGTACTCCAGAATCCCTTCTTGGAAGACTATTGCTCTTATTAATAACTCCTAGAAGAAATACCAGAATAGAATTTGAAAGAAAGCACAGTTTAAGCCGACTCCCTCTGATGTGTAGAATCCTGGGAGCCCAGCTCTGGCAGTTACTGCTAAAGAATGTTCTGCAAGATTTCCAGGACCCCTGTAATTAAGGAATTGAGACTTACCTTGAAGATCTTGGGATTGCATTGTTCTCCTGATTGGGGTTGAGACCTGTAACCAGATGGTTCCTGTGGCATTGGTCAAATGAAGCCTTTGCAAAAGGGTGTGCTGTGAATGGAAAAAACATGGGGAAGAGTTAGAAATGCCGTACAAAAAAGCCAAGTTCATTAACCAGAAAATGAGTGATGGAGTCAAAGGTCCAAAGGAATAAAGGAATGGATTACCAAGGTTTAAGGAGGCTTCCAAGAACTGATGTCTGGTGTCTGGGTGTAAGATTTCATTTCCAAGGTAGATCAGCAGTGGGGCGATTTTGCCTAAGGTCCATGCAATTTGCATCACTAGTGCTCTTCAGGTCCATCTGTATTTTCTTGCTTGGATAGAGCCAGTCCTTTCCCCAAACATCCTCTGATTTTGTCCCATTTAGATTGTTCCTTCTGTCTTTGACCTTAAGAATCTTAATGGAGAAAAGCTTTTCTATATAGTAATAGACACAGCCACTTCTGACAAGGTGGCTTGTATGTCTCTCCCAAAATTTTATGAAGTTCCTTGAAATATATGAGTCATAACCATGTTCTATTGATCTGCTGAGAATTAATATCAAGTGAGGCAGTGGGGACAGAGGAGGAGAGGAGCAGAGAAAGAGACAGGTAAGAAATAAGGAGACTTACTCTTCAAAAATGGTTCCCATTATCATAGAGAAGGTCCTAGGTGGAGTTCAAGTAATTAAGGGATTTCCTATAGAAAGATTCTTCATGTGCTCCTGTTTGTGGGTGACATTCTATCAAACCCAACCAGCCTACCTCAATCCTTACAACATTGTAGAGTCAAATGAAAAAGATCATGAGATCACACTTGCAATTCTCCACTAGAGATCTCCATTTTGGTTTGAAGTGATCCTTTCTTTAACTACTACTCTTTAGACCCAGACATTTAATCAGTTCTTAGTCCTCCTTTCTACTAAGGTACAGTGTACATCTTATCATGTATTCTGCAGGATATAGTGAAAGATTTTTTTTTCTTCAAATGTCTTGCTTATCTACAAATGTGCTTTATCCCCTCTTCTACCAGTCTAGTAAACTGCCCAAGAAATGACATGAAGTTAAATTGGCATGACTTCTTTTTAATGAATCTATCCTAGATCATAGAAATCACCAGTTTCTTTTTCAAGTGTTCACAATAGTCCTGTTAATGATGCGCTCAATTGCATTTAAAATGTAGGGGAGAGGTCCTTTTCTTCTGTGGGCTGTTGCTATCAAGATTAGTAGGCCCTGAAGGAATATACAAAATTGAATGTGATCTAAATGGAGTGGTAGCCAATCTGTTCTGAAATCTGGGCCAAAAGATTAGGTAGATAGAAGGTCCAGAGGGTTGGATGGGAGAACATAACCAGAATTTGAAAGAGAAAAACATAATCAGGATTTGAAAGAGAAAAAATTATAACTGGAATTGAGAGGATTTCTACTGGAGAAATATCAGAAGACTCTGTGTGTGTGTGTGTGTGTGTGTGTGTGTGTGTGTGTACACATGTAAACACAGGGCATCAATAATTGACAATTTATCCAACATAATAGTTCTTAATCTGGAGACCATGAACTGTTTTTTTTTTTTTTTTAACTTCATTCAATATAATTGGTTTCCTTTGTAATCCTATGTATTTTATTTTATGCTTTTAAAATGGTATTTGGAGTAAGGGTTCTCAGGCTTCATCAGATTGCCAGGGAGGACCCACAACACACACACACACACACACACACACACACACACACACACACACACAAATTAAGAAACTCTAGACTACAACACAAAGAATCAGTCAGCCATAGTTTCCTATGGCAGCTCTGTGTTAATAAAGACCCTCCTGCCTGAGTTACTGACTATGAAGCTGCAGGTTTGGACCAATATTTCTGTCTGACTGAGCTGTCAGTCTTGGGCCATCCAGAAATAGTTTTAGTTGGTAATTAAACTCTGCTATAGTCAATGGTGATTGACAGAGGGAAATACTGGAGAATGCTCCTTTCTCTTCCCTTTCCCACAATGATTTTGTACTTAAATTGAGAAAGGAGAGCTTTAGCAGTTGATTGGAAAGCAGTATCAAAGCAAGGTTTTATTGTTTTTGTAACTTTCAAATCTACAAAATAAAGGCATAAATGGGGGAGGTAGAAAGCGATAGCATAGTCTTCTTCACTTAGTTTTTCTCTTGCTCAATTTACTTTGCTTTTTAGTTGGTTAGGATCTTGGGGAAAAGTTGGGATTGGCAACCTCAGCCTCCCCATAACTGCTGTGGGTTGCTTTTGGGGGTTAGGAAACAGAGTTCCCAAAACATGTTTTAGAGCCCCAGCACCCACATAGAAATAAATCAATTTCAAGGAATTTCTTGTATGATGTTAGATATCATGGACTATGTATCAGCACCAGACAGAGAGAGTTAAAAGAAGAGATTCAATCTTAGTCTGGGATGCTCTGGCTCAACTTTGTTGGCTGCTCTCAGTTAGTGTGTAGTTCCTAGCTTTGGTTATGGACTCGACTACACCCTAATAGAAGGGAGTAGTCATTGGATGACCCTTAAGAGCTAGATGATTACAGAGTGCCACAGACATCCAACAGAGACAATGTGATACCCAATAAAAAGTAGAAATACGATGCTCAGCATATTGATGACATCACTATAGGGTAACAGCAGCTCTACAAACCACAATTGGAAGTTGGTATGTTGCCAGACATATGTGCCTCTTTATGCATATTCCTTGGGATTGTGAGTTCTTTCTGTCTATTGCTAGTAAGGTAAACTATGAGAGAGTACCATGTATATGTGTGGGGAGAATTCCTTTTTCCCCATTTTATCTGCTATGCTTTTTGATTCAATGTCTTTTGTTTTGAATTAACATATCCCCCAGTTAGTCACTAAATGTAAACATGTTGGTAGAAGCTTGTAAACTATGATTTTAAATAGGTATTTACTCTAAAAAAGCTTTGAATTCCAAGCAACTTTTTTGGGGGGACCCACATTTGAAAAGAGATATCCCAAATGGCAGAAGGAGTCTCAGACAGCTGTCTAAGCACACAAAGTATGCATTTACTTGGGAAAAACTAGAAAAACTAAAAACTTTTACCACACTATAATGAAGTCACCTAATGGGATACTGTTCACAAATGTTCCAGTATAGTTAAACTTTTATATGTGATGCAATGGTAGGCCTGATTGCCCAACCAAATTGAGTTCTTTCTGTGTATTCGTAATAAGATAAACTATGAAAGAGTACCATATATATGTGTGTGGGGAGAATTTTTTCCCCATTTTATCTGCTATGCTTTTTGATTAAATGTCTTTTGTTTTGAACATAATGCCTAGTTAGTTACTAAATATGAACATGTTGGTGGAAGCTTGTAAGCTATGATTTTAAGTAGGTACTGACCCCAAAAAAGATTGAGAGAGATAGCTTGCTATAGTGGAGAGGAAATTGAATCTGGGGTTTGAAAGATCCAAATTGGAATCTTATGTAAGACACTTACTAACCATATGACCCTGTACAAGTCACCTGAGCACTCTAAACTTCAGTATCTTTATCTATCAAGTGAGAGGGTGGGATTCAATGGCCTCTGATCTCCTTTTTTAGCTTTTTATTTGTGATTTTTTGTTGGCAGGAAGGTCCTAGCCAACAGATTTGACTAATTTTTCATGTGCTTTGTGATCCAGTAAGATAGATCTGTTTGATGTTCTTCAAACAAGATATCACCTTCATCTTTTTATTCTAGGAAGAACTAACATGATTTTGTCATCATGTCATCATGCAGTCTTTTTAACAGAACATATGGGCAGAAAGAAGAACCTGAAATGTCAAAGAAATAGCTCATAAGCCAGATAAGGAGGAATAACTTCCATTAGTGATGGAAGACTTCAATTACTTAGAAATCTGCTGGAACTCTCTCTGTAAAAAAGCAAAATAACTAATAACCTATTGCCTTGCCCTAATGTTGATTTATCCTTCAAAAGTTGTAGCCACTAACAAGGAGAAATTTTGTGCTGGAGCTAATTCTCAATATCTGAGAGGAACTTGTTAAGGTGGATATGATGGAAGCAGTAAGAGGAAGTAATTGCTTTCTCTTAGAGATGGTGATAGAAAAGAGGAAAGGTGAATAGAATCTGATATGTGCCATCAATTTTGGAAAAATAAATTTCAAAGAATTTTGAGAAAGGACAGATAAGATTCTTTGGAATAAAATGCTACTGTGGAAATCAGGCCAGGAGAAAAGGAAACTCTCAAGAATGAAATTCATAGTTTATCAAAGAATTCAGATGTTTAAAGGAGAAGAGATATAGAGTAAAGCCTCAACAGGTTTACCAGGCACTATGCTAAGCACTTTTACAAATATTATTTCATTTGGTAATATTTGGGGAAATAGTCAAGGGAAGGAAAGTTAGAATGTGGGAGCCATAGATATGTTTGGAGAACAAGACATTAGATATGGTGTTGAAGAAGAGAAAGAAGGAATGACTGAAATCACAAGTTCCTGGAGGATCAAAGTATCATGGACTGAGAGTGAGAATGGTCACACAATCTAATTACTCATTTTGGTGAGGACAAAAGGGAGACAAAGGAAGAAGTAACTCATCCAGATGCAATGAAGAGGAAATAAAGAGATATGGCCTTAGCAAGGAAAAGGATCATCACCTTTTTCTAAGAGATGAAAGCAAAGAAGAAGAGATTGGGGAATGATTGAGAAGGATTTTGAAGCAAAAGGAAAAATAGCAAAAGGCTTTGATTTTCTGGGTGAAGCAAGAGGAAAGATGTTCTGCTGAGAAGGAAGAATAGGAAGGTATAATCTAAGTGGCTTGAGGATAGAAGAGGAGATTTAGAATGTGATTAAAAGTCATTCCGAGAGTAATGAAAATTGCCACACAGTAGGGGGAGTCTCTGAAATTAGTTTGTAATGGATCCACTTGGCAAGTTGGTGGAAAATGGTGATTTCATATCCTTCAGCACCACTTGAATGAGAGAAGAAAGAGAGGTTGCTAAAGGTAACTCAGAGATGGGTTTTGGCAAGGCCAGAGTAGCCATTGGGTAAGGAGGTAGAAGTTTTTTGCTTGAATTATCCTGATAATTTAAGCTATATATACCTTGTCTTTTAAAGAACCTCATTCTAGTACTATTAATGTCTCTCCCTTGGCTAACTTGTCTTTTAGTTGGTATTTTATGTTCCCACTGAATCCATCTCTAAACTAAATTCCACAATATTTGTCCCATGGGGAATGAATGTTGAATACAATACTGAAGCTGAGGCTGACACATTAAATGTTCGTGTGTAATTGTCCTTCCTTCCTGAAGGGTGTTGAGGGTGGCAGTCACTATTCTAGCAAGACCAGTACAAAATGGATTGCCTGGCAGCATCTGCTCTCCCACCCTAAATTACTCTGTCAATACCATCCTTTACTTCCACCAAATTTCTTAGCATATCCCCCAATGGATTAAATGAGTTTGACAGGACCTATTTTTTATAAACCACAGCTGCTATCACTTACTATGTTATTTTCCTCAAGGTGCTTATGGGTTGATGTATTATTTCATTTAGGATTTTGACTGGTAGTTTGGGCACACTAACCAGCCTCCCATTCCTAGATCCCCTTTTTGTTCTTTAAGCTTGACACTAAATCAGCCTCCATGAATTTCCTGGCGACACGAGTTCCCAGCAACAAAGAGCAATACTTCGTAGGCAGCCTTCCTCGGTCAGCTCCTCGAATATGTTCCCATGAATCTCATCCAGCTCGGGTGATTTATAAATATTTAAATTGTATAAGTGTTCTTTTACCTGCCTCTTATTAATTCTGTTTCTTATAGTCTCAGAAACTCATTAATATTTATCTCACCTAGCCTTTTTTAATTTTTTTTTCTTCAGAAAGCTGAAAGAAAATACTGGTTCAACATTTTAGTCTCTCATTTTATTGTTTGGCTTCACTCCTCACTTAACACTTTATTTCCTTGATGGGGAGGGAAGAAAGGAAAGGAGTGAGCATTTATTAAGTGCCTAGTTTGTGCCATTGTGCCAGGCACTGAGCACTTTACAGCTGTTACTACATTTGATCTTCACAGTAACCCTGTGAGATAGATACTGTTATTACCCCATTTGAGGCAAACAGGGTTAAATTTCTAGTGTCATATGGCCTAGTGTCTGAGGCTGCATTTGAACTCGGGTCTTCCTGATTCTAAGTCTAGAATTTTCTAGAAACTATTATCTATTTCAAGTATATATATAAACATATATATTTGTATGTATATATGTATAAAGATATATATGGATGTCTGTGTATGTATACACACACACATGCATACACACACACAGTCCCAATAGATAGTATAAAATCTGGCATATAGTAGGCATGGAATCAATGAGTCATTCTACTAATTAGTTGATACATGGGCTCCCTCTCCCCAGATACTGGATAGAGAAAAGAGGGAGGATCTTGTGCTATAGTTCTTGTTTCATCTTCTCAGTAACCAACCTTTGTAAAAGCTAATGAATGTTAATTGATTACATGAGGCTGGGGAAATAGTAACTGGTGACTGATTTTGGTAGTTAAACACTAGGTGATATTTCATGAATACTAGTGTTAACCACTATAATCTCTCAGGTTGGGTTATACTTAGAACCTTAAGGGAGAAGAGTAATGAGCCAAGCTCTGGGAACTCAATTCGCTAATTTGAGTAGAAATTGAGGAAGTAATCCTAGAATAGAAGAGAGAGAGAGAGAGAGAGAGAGAGAGAGATGAGAGACATAGATAAAGAGAAAAAGAGAAAGAGAAATGAGAGACAGAGAGAGAAAGAGAGAGAGAGAGAAACAAGGACAGAGAGAGACAAAGACAGAGAGAGACACATGCAGAGACACAGAGACAGACAAAGACAGAGAGACACAGAGAAATGCAGACACACAGAGAGACAGAGAGAGAAAGAAAAAGAGAGAGAAGTTAGAGAGAGAGAAATGAGAGACAGAGAAGCAGAGAGAAACAGAGAGAGAGCCAGAGACAGACAGAGACAGAGGCAGAGAGACAGAGACAGAGAGATGGAGATTAGGAAGGAAGAAAGTTGGAGGGGAAGGAAGAGAGTACACTCACCATGTGCCAGAAAGACAGGATTTGAAATCAAGTCTTTTTGGCTTTTGGACACTTCCTTATCCATTATACAAAACAATTTCATTACAATATCTATCTATCTATCTATCTATCTCGCTATCTTTCATCCATCATCTATCTATGCATCTATCTATCCATCATCATCATCATCATCATCATCATCATCATCATTTCTTTCTCTCTCTTTCTCTCTATCCATCCATTTCTCTATCAACTTAGCAACCAACTTGCACACTTTTGCTCTTTACCTTCTGCAGTTAGACCCTTTCAGCTCCATTCTGTCAGCACACCTTCTTTCTTCCTCTATAAATTTTTCACTAGAGCTCTAGAAAAGAGGTTTGGGGTTGATTTTTCTTCAAAAACTTGTTTCGGCTCTAAACCATGTATGCCAAAAGGCTAACTGGTGACATACTAATGCCTATCACATATGCTTTCCCCCCTGAGGATAACACCCGTTTTCTTTCCTTGCAGAACCAAAACACAAGAAATCAGCTCTGTAAAGGTGGTTGGATGCAGTCTATTAATTTCAGTGCATGTCCAGAAAATTAATGTGAGACAATGCTGCAAATGAAAATGAAGCCAAGACAAGGAGTTTCTAATTACAAATTAAGAAAAAAAAACAAATTAGGAGAGTTTGAGGCTTCACTTCATCTCAAAATTATAAGAAAACATAATCTATTTTAAAATGCAGGTTGTTCTAAAAGTCTAAATGCAGTTTTCATCTCTTTAAACTTAAATTTTAAATTGTATTCAGATTTCTGAGACCTGTTTTAAAAAAAAAAAGGCCAAGGACTCCCACTGCCTCCAAGGTTATCTCCAGTCATCCTGATCTACATGTGATCACTGGACCCAGATAGCTGGGGGGGAAACTGAGGCAGGGAATCTTGCCCAGCCATCCCTTACCTAAATCCAAGTCAGTTGTGAATCATAACATCACTTTCCTGATGTCATGGTCTTCTTCAAGAACAAAGGATAAGCAACAACAATAACAGACTTGAGGTACACTCTATTCTCTGAAATCTGTAAAATACACTATTATCCCTGTGCATCAGCTGTGTATTTACACAATTGGTATATTCTTGTGCACAGGTTAACTTACTGAGCAAAGAGACAACACATAGTTAGACAGGTATACTTTATCATTTATCATTTAACAAATATTTTCTAAACATAGATTATGCACAAGGCACAGTGGTGCTAGACACAAAAATAATTACATTATTGTAAGCTGTGTGGGCTGCAAGGGGCTGCAAGAGACCTAAAAAAAGGTCTCTGATACTTATAAGCTGTGTGATCCCAGGTAAATCACTCAAGGTCTCTGAATCGAAAGTGTCTCATTCCTAAAATGGGAATAATAATATTTCTCTGCCTCATGTCAGGAGAAAATGTTTTTTTTTATCTTGAAGGGCTATATAAATCTGTTTTATTGTTAATTTGAATAGCCCTTCATGATTATAAAGATTTTATATAAATATATATATATATGTGCATATATATAATATACAAAATCTCATTTTATTTTTCCTTTTGAGGTAGAAGAATAAGAATTATAAACCCCATTTTGTAGAGGAGAGAGAAAGTAGGGGAAAGGGAGCTTGACAGAATGGGCAGAGTGCTGGGCTATGAGTCAAAGAAGAGCTGGATTGAAACCTCATTTACCAGCAATGTGACCCTGGGTCAACCATCTCTGGGCCTCCAGGAACTCTCTCACACAGTAATGCAGTAGAAAAAATAAAGCAGTTTTGGAGTCAGAGGACCTCAGTTTCAATTTAAGCTTTGCAATTTACTCTATCTGTTAATTAATGAATGGTTGAATAGATGAGTAAATGGATGAATAGATGGATAAATGAATGGGTGGATGGATGAATGAATGGATGGATAGATGGATGGATGGATGGATGGATAGATGGATAGAATGATGGATGGATGGATGAGTGGGTGGAGGGATGGATAATATTAAATATTTTATTAAGCACTTGCAATGTGCCAGACATGGAGAAAAAGATATAAATAGAAAAGTAAAAAAAAAAGTCCCTGCTCTCAACACTCTTATTCTAATACTAGAGAGAGAAAAGATGTAGAAGGCAGGGTTCAGTTTTAGGCTGGCTGGTAATGCCTGGAACATCCAGAAGATGCAGAAACTTGATTCTGGGTAAGTCACCTCCCCAGTCTGGGCTTAAGTTCATTTGTAAAATGAAGGTGGTGGAGTAATTGACCAATAACACCTCTTCTTGTCATATCTTTGCTGCTATGAGCCTATGTTAGACAAATAGTAATCTGTTCACCAGAGGGAGTTCCCATATTAGGAAATCCCTGTGCTAATGAATTTTGCAGACCAAAAAACCTCCCTGAGATTCATTCAGGCAGTCAATGAGCATTTATTAAACACCTACTAGGTGCCGGAAACTGTGTTAAATACAGAGATTAAATTACTTGCTTGAGACTTGGACTCATTTTATGAATGGTTCCATTGTTCTCAACTGGCAAACTAACTGCCTAAATATAAATAGAATTAGCTACCAATGACCGTACTTATATATTTGAAACAGAGTAAAAAGGATTATAATTGTTTTGTTAAGACTACCAATATTTATGAGAAGCAAGAAGAACAAAGAGAGGGAATGCTCGAGGAACACTTACATTAGTTTTTTTTTTTTTCCTGAGGCAATTGGGGTTAAGTGACTTGCCCAAGGTCACACAGCTAGGAAGTGTCTGAGACCAGATTTGAACTCAGGTCCTCCTGACTTCAGGGCTGGTGCTCTAACCACTGCGCCACCTAGCTGCCCCTACATTAGTTATTAAAATGAACTTGGGGCAAGCCTTTAGAATGTGGATTCTACATGTCTTGGGCTAAAAAACCAAACTGAGCTGCAGGTCTTGAGATCGCAGAGTGTGAGACATTTATGTAAGAGGCCATGCAGTTGATGTTGATATTTACAAGTGTAGTTGAAGGCTGAGGTGTGGGAAGTTGTCATGTCATCTGTCAGCAAGCCTGTCACTTAAGGAGATGGGTCCAGGATTTCTATACCTCTCTCTCTTGACTTGCCTAATGACTATTTCTGACTGTTCTATAACTGCTTGAGAACATTTCACTCTGGTTTGGTTCTTTTCAATGGAATATATTAAAATCTACTTACAAGTTGGGTTAAAAATAATTACTCTTGCACAGGGTTTTTTTTCATAGTAAAAAGAATTATATTTGAATTCAAGAGCTCTACATTTAAAACCCACCTAGGATGCTTGCTACCTCTGTGATACTTGGCAAGTCATTTGACTACTCTGAGCCCCAGTTTCTGAATTTATAAAATGGGATGATCATACTTACCTGAAATGCTCTTCTTCACCTTTGCTTCTTGGAACCTCATGTTTCCTTTAAGGCTCAGCTCAAATGTCATTCCACATTCAGGATATCTTTCCTGATTCCTCCATTGTTAATATCCCTCCCTGTGCCTTGTCTACCTAAATAGTACTCTATTTATTTATTTGCTTATTTATATCTCCCCTAATAGAATGTAAGCTCCAGGAGGGTAAGGATTGTCTCCCTTTTGTATTTGTTTACCAAGTTCCTAGTATAGTGCATTGTACGTGGCATGTTTGCTGCTTCCCTTAGAGGACAGTTCCTCTGTGTACTTTTTCAAAAGCTCCCCCTTCCCATACCTAGAATCCTCTCTCTTCTCACTGTCCCCCTTTTAGAGCCCCCAGTTCATTTCACAGCTCAGCTCAAGCAAAAGACCTTCTCCCCCATCCCGATTTCTTCAATTGTAATGTAATACCCAATCACTGTGGACTTTTGGCAGTTGTCCTATATTCATTTATCTGTGAACATCTCATCTTTGTTAGTAGAATAAAAGCTTTTTGAGGACTGGACTATCTTAATTTTGTCTTTATACTTTTCTTCTCTAACATATTATCTAAAACAAAATAGGAACTTAAAAGATACTTTTTGATTAATTGATAGATATTTTAATTTGGTGATTAATTGATACCTGTCTCCCCGGGTTATTGTGAAAAGTAAATGAGCCTCAGTAAATACAGAGGCAGAAATGATCTGTAAATTGCTTTGTAAACTCAAAAAATCCTGTGTAAATATCAATTATTCTAATTATTTTCATTACATGTTATAATGATCGTTAACCAAAATAAGCTTCTGCAAATCTTAACTCTTTTGTTGGAATATGGGTGTGTATGTTTGATAATTTAGTTTGAGTGATCAAAGATATCGATTTTGGCACCATATTTTAAGAAGGATATGGACAACTTGGAGAGGGTCTAGAAAAGGAAATCTAGGATTGGGAAGAGCTTTGAGTCCATGTCATAGAATGATAAATTCAATGAACTGGGAATATTTAACCTGAAGAAGAGACAAGGAAAATATCATTGTCTCTAAGAATTCAAAGGGCTAGGGCATCTAGGTTGCACATTAGATAGAGCATTGATCCTCAAGTCAAGAGGATCTGAATTCAAATTCAACCTTAGAAACTTAGTAGCTGTGTGACTTTGTGCAAGTCAATTAACCCTAATTGCCTCCAAAAAAAAGGCTTTAAAAACACATTTTAAGGATGAGCAGGCAGAAGAGAAATTAACTATATCCTGCTTGGCCCCTGTGTACAGAATTAGGAGCAGTCACTAGTGTTCCTTCCAGTTCTAAAAGTCTTTGGGTCTGTGACCAAGCATTGGTCTGTATCATAACTGGATCATATACTTAGGGTGGAATATGTTAGAATCTGGTTCTCTTCTTGTCTTTCCTCCTCAGTTCCAGAACTAAGATAACTTCCTGAAGACAAGGACTGTATCTTGTACTTTTGTTTTCCCCTACAAAAGCAGACTTTATACTAGGTGTGTTAGAAGTTCTACATAGATTGGAGTTTCTGGTTGGTTATTTTTCTAATCTGAAATGTTACTGAGTCTTTTAGAGTCCTCTAGAAAGATAAAAATTATTTAAAAGTTTTTAGATTCTTCACATCTTCCAAATGCTATGGTTTTTCCAAGTGATAGGATTACATAAAATAATGAATTAACATGAAAAAATGTTATGTACTAGTTAAAAATAGCAAAGAGATTCTGTGGAATAGATCAGATAGGCAAGAACCAGAAAGCAATTAAAAATAATGGGCCAGCATTTCTTAAATACAAATCATGAGTTACTATGGGACGTGATGGAATGAAACCAATGAAAACTATGGTCATGAATAACCTCTTATTCTTTTTTGGACGAGGGTATTAAATGAATAAATGGAGAGAATTCTTGGGTAATTTGCCTAGATTTTTTCAAAGTTTTTGATATGGTATCTCATGCTATTGTTCGAGAGAAGACGGAGGACTATGGATTAGATGATAATATCCTCAGATGGATTCAGATCGGGTTAGATGTCCAGACACAAAGGATACTTGTCAATGCTTCATTGTCAACATGGCAGTAACTGTCCAGTGGAAGACCCTGGGGAATCTTTGCTGTGCTTTGTGCTGATTAACATTTTTATCAATGCCTCGGATAAAGGTATAGTATAGATTGGATTCTAATTAAATGCACAGATGGCACACCGTTGAAAGAAATAGCCAGAACGTTGGATTGAAGTCAGGATCTGAAAAGATCTTGAAAGACTTAAGTATTGGGCTATAGCTAATAAGATGGATTTCAACAGGAATAAAAGTCTTGTACTTGGATAAAAAAAATCAACATCATAAATAGAAGATGATGGGAGCATGGAAAGACAGCAGTTATCTCAAAAAGATCTGGAGGTTTTAGTGGACTACATAGTGGTGTGATGTAGCAGTGAAAAAAAAATGAGTGTAATCTTGAGCTGCATGAAAAGAGGGGAGCTTCCAGGAATAGAATATGTACTATACCCTTGTCAGACCTCATCAGGGACATTGTGTTTACTTTGGGACACCACTGTTTTTTTTTTAAGTTTATAATACAAGTTTATTTATAGAACTTATGTGACAATAGGGAGCTGTCACTAATAAATAGAAATCTCCTTGGTATTCTGCTGGCTTGTAGCTTTCTGCTAACTCTACTCAAAAAGGATTGGAGGGGTTTGCCTTTATTAGACATTACACCTATGACTTTTTTTCTTTTACTGTATCCCTTCCCTGAAATAACTTTATCATCAAGTGGAAAGACTTTTTTGCATATATATTTGTATATATCAGGATTCTAGGAGTAGTCAAAGAAGGCTCCTAGTTTGCTAAGTAGACCTTTATGCCAAATTTTTGTGGTTTTCTCAAGAGTCAGACAAAATTGGTAGGCAAGGATAAGCAGCAATCTCTATTGGAGGAAATATCTACATTGATGAAACCATATCTTTTTGGGTATAGAAATCTTGATCTGTTATTGTATCTTCTATACTATTTTGAATCCCCATCAAGGTATAGAACTATCTCCAGGTTTATGAAACCTATGCCAGAAGAATACAAATTCTGTCAATTTCTGCCATGCTGGAAAAATATTGAATATCCAAAATGTTGAATATCTGTTTTTTTTTTAGGACAGACCTGGTAATGTACAAAGAATCACATGTAATCTGATCATTTGGTGATAAATTCTTTGGCCATGGCAACTCATGAAAAAAACAAACAACAGTAGCAACAACAAAAAATAAGGTGTAAATAAATAAACATTTTAAATTACTGAGGTGTGCTTCCCAGGTAAGATATGGATCTCTATTTGGCTTGTCTAAATGTATAGGCAGTCTGCCAAAGGGGAGGTATTTTAGATAGCTCTAGAATCTTATACTCCTAAATGTCACCATTATTTAAGGAGCACCCTGGATAAGACGGGGGGTACTCAGGATAGTGAAGAGCCTTGAATCAATGACATATAAGGATGAGTTGAAGGAATTTGGCAAGTTTGACTTGGAGAAAAGAAGACCCAGAGCAATAAGAGAGTTTTCTTTGAATATTTGAAGGTCTGGAGCAGAGAGAATTATTCTTTTTGGCCTCTTAATGATCAAATCACAAGCAATAGATGGAAACTGACAAAGGACCCATTTAGAAAACACTTCTTAACAATTACAGCTGTCCAAAATGGGTGGCCTTGAAAGGAAGCCTGGTTCTCAGGCTACTTGTCAGTCTTTAAGTAAAAGCTGCATGGTCACTTTGGGAATGTGGCCTAATGGGAATTTTTTAGGTGTCCAGATTGGATAAGGAGGCCTCTTCTGACTTCCAAATTCTGTGATTCTATGGCTCTTTGATTCTGAGAAGTATACTCCCTATAGGATAAGAACTGAAAAGCAGCAATTTGTTAGAAATTAGGTTAATACTAGAATCACAATAAACTACAAATATATACACAACTTGACTATAAAAGGTCACATCATTTTAAAAAATGAGAGGAGAATAGAGGAAAGTACATTTCATAACTATGGCTAGGGGAATATTCTTGTTAAAAACAATAAGGGATTATAAAAGACAAAAAAGAATCATATAAAATTTACACAAACAAAATCAATGAATAAAGAATAAGAACAAACTACTAAGCAAAAAAACTTCTTGCAACACAATTTTTTCTGATTACAGTCTGATATACATGATATGAATATTTGATATATATCTAGGACAAACCAGTTAACCAACAGACAAGTAGTCAAAGAATATAAGTGAAAAGTTTTCAAAAGAATAATTGCAAACCATAAATGATCACATAAAATCATGCTTCAAATCAATAGTAACAAAAATGAACATTAGAACAATTCTCAAATTTCACCTTATAGGATAAAAAGTGAGAATAGTCAGTATTGGAGGGGAAGTAGGAAAGCAGAAATATGGAATAGTCAGTATTGGAAGGAAAGTAGGAAAGTAGAAATATAGAATAATCAGTATTGGAGGGGAAGTAGGAAAACAGAAATATAGAATAGTGAGTATTCGAGGGGAAGTAGGAAAGCAGACATCTAAGTACATATTTGGTGGATCTGGATGTTGTTCCAATCATTATAAATATTAATTTGTAACTATGTGATAAATTGATTACATTCTTCATATTTTCTGATCCAGAAAGACTATACACCAAGGAGAAAGGCAGAAAGGTTCAATATACATACCAAAATATTCAGTGCATCACTTTTTGGAATTGGAAATAAATTGGATCATCATGGGTTAGTGAATATAAACACACTAGAATGGATTCTATTGTCTCATAAGAAATGATTGTGAGAAATTCTGAGAAAAATAGGAAGAATTGTGTGAACCTGGTACAGGTTCTGATACAGAACCAAGAACCTAAAGAACAACATTAATAGTAACTAAAACAATGTAAATGAAAATACCACTAAAAGGAAACTGAACTCTGAATAAGTGAATAATTAATAATACCAGAAAGTAGATAATGAAATAAACCTCATTCCTTTCAGCAAAGAGGTCATTGTTTAAGGGATAGAACATTGCATAAATTCATTGTCAAATTTTATCAGTGTATTAGTTATTTTTTCTTAACTGTTTTTCTTTTTTGCAAAAGACTATTCATTTCTGATTGGAGAAGATGTCTATTAATAATGAAGTACTGTGCCAACAAAAGTCATCAATAATGCTTATTTTAAAAAATAAAATAACGCATAAGTAGCTTTTGTGTTTTCTGCTTGCATCATACTGGATTTTAGAAATGACACAAATTTCTGACAAGTCTCTTTGGTGCTGAAGTTTACCAAAGCCCCGGACTCAAAGAGCCTGCTGGGGAGGATGATGAACAGAGAAACCAAACATGGAAATCCTAAAACAAAATTCAATGTCATTCAGCCCATGAGACTCTTGTTATTGTTTCTATCACCATACTCAGCAATTTTCCCTTGATACCTGTTCGAGTCTTGGAAGAAAAGGACTTAGGGCTTCTTTGCAAAGCAAGAAAATTAGTAATTGTTCAATCACGAAAAAAAAAAAGACGGTTCCTGGAGAAGTTGCCATAACAACATGAGGAGCTCTTCCGTGCTGCATCATTTCCATCACATTGAGTCGAGATCTTGACACAGTGTTTAAATACAAGAAAATATTTTCCACGGTTTGAAGAAGCAATGTAAATAGAACCATGCATAGACAGCATCCTCTCGTGAATGTGGGCTTGCCAGCAGGATGTTTTCCAATTTGCTTCCCTTAGTTCTTCAGTAAACAGAGGTACTTTTCCTATCAAGAGCAGTTTCAATGTTTCTGAAATCTATGAAAGACTAACTACACAAAGAATTTTGATAAAACATTCCCTTCCCTATTGCTTTTTGAATAAATCGATGGCACTATCATTAACAAATTACTCCCCAGTCTGCAAGCTTCTTATCAAAACTTTCAAGGTGAAATTCTCTGGAAGTGTATTTGGAAATAGGACACATTATTGGCAGAAGTTGAAATCCATTCCTCTTGATTTTTTCTTCCCTATGCTGCTCCAAAGAGTGAATGCAGTCATCTAGGAGATGAATATGTTCTAGTGGATAGATATCCAACATTGCTGCTGAGGAGTCTGGGCTCACGTTCTCTGCCTCTTAAAACTACTAGATATGTGAACTTATATTAATCACTTAACATTCAATGCTCTGGGCAATTCTCCAAGATAATAATTAGACCGGAAGGTAAATGCATCTGTGCAAGTCATTTCTTCACCTGGAATTCTTCTAGCTGATAATTCAGAAGTTTGAACTTCTCTCTCCATTCCCAATAGTGACATGCTTAAATATTATCTGTTTATATCCAGATATTTGTGTATACATCTATATATACATATAAACATGAATACCTATATATATATGTGTGTGTATGTGTATATATACATATGGAGAAGCTAGATTGCTAAGTAGTTAGAGCTCTCTAAGTATGGAGTGAGGAAAGCCTGAGTAACCTCAGACACTTACAAGCCTGTGACTCCAAGAAAGTCACTTTAACCTGTTTGCCTTGATCCCCTGGTAAAGGAAATGGCAAACAACACAAGTATCTTTGCCAAGAAAACCCCATGGATTGTACACATACATACAATTATACCTATGTGTATATTGTCTGAATCTGTGATTTCATTCATATAGGGAACTCCCTCTGCAACCAATCTACCAATCAACAAGAATTTATTAATTGTTTATTAGTCAAGTCAATAAGCATTTGTGGCCACTATGTTGCAGGTACCATGCTAAGTGTGAGGGTTACAAATACAAAGAATAAAATCCTCCTCTGAAGGAGCTCTTATTCTAATGAGGGAATTAATAAGTACATGTATAAATATAGAGAATAAATACAAACAAATAGGCAGTAATTATAGTGGAGCAGGGCAGTTTTGCAGGAAGGGCACCAATAGTTGTGGGGCTCAGGAAAGGCTTAGTGTAGGTGTAGAATTGCAACTTGAAGGAATAGTAAGGAGTCAATGAGGCACAGGGGAGGAGGAAGGGCATTCCAGCCATGAGGGTGGTCAGGGTAAAGGCAAAAGATAAGAGGTGGAGGGAAAGAGAGAGAGAATGAGAGGGTGGGGAGGAAGAGAGAAGAAGAGAAAGAGGGAGAGAGAGAGGGAGAGAAAGAAAGGGAGAGAAGGAGGAAGAGAAAGAGGAGAGCGAGAGAGAGAGAGAAAAGAAGAGATAAGGAAGGAGGGAGAGAGGAAGAGAGAGAAGGAGGGAGGGAAGGAGAAAGGGGGGAAGAGAGAGGGAGAGAAGAGAGACAGAAATAACGACAAAGACACAGAGACAGAGTGGGACAGAGACAGAAACAGAGACAAACAAGGACAGAGACAGAGAGTGGGACAGAGACACAGAGACAGAAACAGAGAAACAGAGACAAACAAGGACAGACACAGAGACAGATAGAGAAATAGACACAGATAGACACACAGAAGCAAATCTGGCTCAGATGTAGCCTGGAAGTTTTGGGCTGATTGGAAAGAGGTTTTTCAATTCATGAAGAGCTTTAAAACTAAACAGAGGAGTTCATGTTTTATCCTAAGGGCAATAGGGAGCCACTGGATTTGTTTGATTAGGGAAATCAGATCATGAAATTGATGATGTGATTAAAATAATTTTGGCAGCAGTGTGAAGCAAGGACTGGAATGGGGAGAACCGAGATGCGGAGACTAGTTAGAGACTGCTGTAATAATCTAGGTAAACAAATATAGGGGCCAAATCAGAGTGATGGCTGCATATATTGATAGTTTAGAATCTTGGACAGTTGCCAGGGGCATTAAACTGTTAAATGACTTTTCCAAGATCATACAATCACTATGTGTCAGAGATAGAATTGTCCTTAAGGCTTCTTGGCTGAGGTCGGCTCTCTGTCCTACTGACTCCTTTTAATATTATGAAAGATCTAAAAATTAATCTCATAAAACAGACATTAACTAGTGCTCACTGGATCCATGATTTTTATCCTGGTAAAAGCAAGTGTGATTTTTGGAAAAACTTCCATGGGTGATAATTTTTGCATCGTTATTATTGTTCAGTTGTTTTCAATTATGTCTGATTCTTCATGAACCCATTAGGATCTTTCTTGACAAAGATACTGGAGTGGTTTGTCACTCCGTTCTCCAGATGCTTTTACAGTTAAGGAAACTGAGGCAGTAAGGGTTAAATGACTTACCCAGGGTCATATGGCTACTAAGTATTTAACATCACATCTGCATTCAGGAACATGCTTTCTTGACTCCAGACCCAGCACTCTATCCACTGTACCACCTAGCTGGCTATTATGATGGATGTTATTTAATAATGAGTAATAATAGCTATCATTTATATATGACTTTAAGATTTGCAAAGCATTTTACAAATATGTTCTCATTTGATACTCACCACAACTCAGGGGTCTAAGTGCTATTATTATCCTTGTTTTATAGATAAGGAAACTGAGGCAAATAGCATTAAACAAATTGCCCAGTCACATGGCCAGTATCTGAGGCTGCATTTGAACTGCAGAACATCAGTCTTCCTGACTCCAAGCCTAGTGCTCTGTGCATTATGGCGCCACCTAGCAGCTCCCTCTTGCATTGTAGCCACAATAACTTGTTTGCAAATAACAATTTTATGATTTTTATTTGATCTTGTTCTTTTCTAAGTGTAAAAATATTTACTGATGAAGTTCAATTCAATAAACATTTAAGTTCAACTTAATAAATATCCAATTCAATGAATACTGCGTTCCAGGCACTGTAGGTGCTACTGTAACTAAATAAAAAAGTAAAACTTATTTATTGCCTGCAGGGAGCCTGTATTCTACTAGCAGGGACCTGACTTGCATGTGTTAAATAAATCAAAGAGAATACTAGGAAGAAGAAAGAGCCTACTATTGAGAGGATGAGATAAGGCTATGTAATAACAATAACAATAATAGTGGCTAACATTACTATAGCATGGGCCAGGCACAGTGCTAAGCATTTTATAATTCCTTTCACATTAGAGCTTCACTACAACTCTGGGAAATAGGTGCTATTATTACCTCCATTTTAAAGTTGAAAAAACTGATAAACAGATTGAGAGAGAGAGAGAGAGAGAGAAAAGAGAAGAGAAGAAAGAAGAAAAAGAAGGAGGAGGAGAAGGAAGAAAAGGAAAAGGAGGAGGAGGAGGAGGAGAGAGGGAGAGATCAATTGATTCCTATCCCTCCCCTCCCCCTAGTTTCATTGATGAAATCACAAAAAGGGCAAGTAATGAATACATAATCAAAGTGATGTTTTCAATAAAGTGCAAAGGAGGGGTAACCCTTCATTAGATGCTAGCTGGTCCAGAAGGACTCTAAGAATTTTACCCATGAGGGACAGCAGAAATAGTTAATATGACCATTTTTTTCACCGTTGTTGTATATGGAGGAAATTTTGCATTATAGTTTTTTTGGTAGAAATTCTTTTAGGAAAGCTGTGATAGAAACAGCTGGAATTAGAGTAGGATAATCGAAGAGCTGACAGATCAAATCCAACTCTCTCATTTTATTTATTTTAATTTTTTCAATTCATCAAAATCTTTTTTTTTCTTTCCATCCATCTCCCTTGCTACCACTGAGATAAGCAGGTGGTGAAGGAAAAAAGAAACCACTGTAACAAAAATAATTCTTGCATTGACCATGTTTCCAAAGTGTGGCTATTATTCTTCAGCCTAAGTCCATCACCTCTGTCAGGAAGTCAGGAGCATGTTTCATCATCTGTCTTTTAGAATCATGGTTGGTAGTTGCTTTGATCAGAGTTCTTAAATCTCTTGAAGTTTTTTTTAATGAGTTGATTCAGCTTTACTTCATAATATATCAGTTCCTAAAAGTACTCCTAGATTTCTCTGAAATCTCCTTTATCATTTTTAAAAATTATAACTTTGTTCACTGATCTATAGAGTATTAACACAAAATGAAGAGCCAAACAGGGAGTCATATGCTCCCCTAAGATACTTATAATTGCCACAGATGTTCAGGAAAAAAGGAAGATTTCTGCTTTTTCAACATTCATTTAAAAATTGAGTTTCAAATTCTCTCCATCTTCCAGGCCCTCCCCTACCCATTGAGAAAGTAATACATCAATTATATGTATGAAATATGCAAAGCAATTCTACATTAGCTACACTGCAAAAAAAGCAAGAAAAAACAGTGAGAAAATTTTGCTTCATTTTCTACTCAGAGTTCATCACTTCTCTCTGGATAGCATTTTTCATAATGTGTCCTTTGGAATTGTCTTCAGTAATTGTATTCATCAGAGAAGCTAAGTATTTTGCATGTGATTATCAGTGCAATATTGCTGTTTCTGGATACTGTGTTTTCCTGGTTCTGCTAATTTCTCTTTATGTAAGTTCATCTAAGTATTCTCAGATTTTTCTGGAACCATCCTGCTCATAATTTCTTATACTGCAATAGTATTCCAATTTGTTCATATAACACATATTCCCCAACTGATGTTCTCCTCAATTTCTAAATCTGTGCCACCACAAACAAGAGCTACTATAAATATTTTTTGTACATATAGGTCCTTTTCATTTTCCTTTGATCTCTCTAAGATACAAATTTGGTAGTGATATTGTTAGGACAAAGGACATGCACAATTCTATAATCCTTTGGATATAGTTCCCAATTGTTCTCCAGAATGGATGAACCAATTCACAACTCAATAAACAATGCATTAGTGTCTCTGTTTTTTCCATATATCTTCCAATATTTGTCATTTTCCTTTTCTTTCATGTTAGCCAATGTGATAATTGTGAAGTGGTACCTCAGAGTTGTTTTAATTTGCATTTCTCTTTTGGATAATAATTTGGACTATTTTTATATGAATATAGATTGCTTTGATTTCTCCTTCTGAAAATTGCCTTCCTGTATCTTTTGATACATTTGTTAATTGGGTAATAGGCTCTTATCTTTATAAATGTATTTATTTATGTAATATGTAAATTATTTATGTATTTGAGAAATGTCGTTATTGGGGAAAGTTGCTGTTAAAAGATCTGTCACCTCCCTCAGCTCAAACCCCACCCCCCATTGTCTACTTTCCTTCTAATTTTGGCTGCATTTGTTTTATTTGTGCCTTTAAGAATTTGGATGCTCTTCCATTTGGTGTACATATGTTTAATATTGATATTACCTCACTGTCTTTATGGTACCTTTTAGCAAAATGTGGTTTCCCTAATTATCTTTTTTAATTAGTTCGGGTTTTTGCTTTGTCTGAGATCATGATTGTTATTCTTGATTTTTTTTTCTTTCTTATCTCAATTAAAACAGCATAATAATAAGTCTGGAAAGGTAGGTTGGAGCCAGGTTATGGAGGCTTTTTTTTTTTAATGGAGGATTTTAAGTGCCAAAGGAGTTTGCATTTAATTCTAAGGGTAATAGAAAGCCACTAGAGCTTAGTAAGCAGGGGAATGACCTGGACATTAATTAGAAATGTCATTTTGGTAGCTTTAGTGATGGTGCATTAGAAAAGGGAAAACCAAATAAAGGGAAATCAAACAACGAACAGCATTTTTAGTTAGTAAGAATAATTATTCAAGATATAATGCTAGCCCCAGTGATCTTCCTCCACCTGGCTCCTACTGCCCATGTGAGCTACTTTGTCCGCTTTTTTCTGATCCTCTGGCAGCCTTTCTATGTCCTGGAATTTCTTCCTATAGGAGTTAATGTTCTTAGGTTTTTTCCTCCTTTTTTCCCCCTTCCCTTCAAAATGAATTTCTCTAAAAAGTTGCTTTAAGATAGCTTTTTGGCCATTTGCTCTTGTCTTGCTTTGCAAAGGTTTGACCCAGGTGTGAAAAATACTATTTACGTCTCTGACAACAGTTGTCATCCACATTTTAGCTCACTTTGTATCACTGACAATAAGACAAGCAAATATTTCAGAAGTTGATATTGAGTTCATGTCATCGTTTCTTGGCAGTTTCTGTCTTCTCCATTGGTCCCAGTGACTGATAAGCATTTGTCTTCACATTCTCCCATAACATGTCACATACTTACCTCACATAGTAGCACTTGGTTATGTTTTACTGACATCTTTCTGAGATTGTTTGAGGTGAAAAACCTTTCCCCATCCTATTTTATACTCTCATCCCCAATCTCTTCAGGTTTCTTCCTCCAGGCTCCCTACTGTCCTCCTCCCTCACACCTTGAAATTTTGCATTATAAATATATGATATGTATAATATTATTATATTATATTATATATAATATGTATAATATTATAAAATATAATATTGCATAAGAAATTATCCTTTTAGCCTCTTCTTGTTCTACTCTCTCCATGTTACATTATGACAGAGGTATTCTTTCTGAAAACTGCGTCCCTGGCCAAATTCTCCTTTTTTCATGTTCCCTGAATCACAAAGCTAGGAAGAAAAGGCTCATTCATTGGTCTTATAGAATCATAGGGGTAGAAAGGAACTTAGAAGTTAAGTCCAACCCCTTCATTGAACAGATGAGGCAATTGTGGTACAGGGAGATTCAAGAACTTGTCTAACATGACACAATTACAGTAGGCAGTAACTGTGATGTGATCTACTCAGGTCCTCCTGATTCCAAACCCAATTCTCTATCTTCTACAACTTTGCTTCTCTCCCTCCCCTTCCAGATAGCTCTTTTGCCTCATCACTTGTTCCATCTTTTTCACCAAATTTCCAACTTTTCACTCTCATCTCCTCAATTCTAATGCATTCTTTTTGTTTTTCCCAAGTAGTTCAATACATAGTTCAAAGGCTTTTCTTGTACCCTAGTCCCAGTTTTCAGAGTTGGAGATGACAGCAGGCATGATAGTATCCTCTTAAATGGCTTGACCATAACTTTTTGGTCTCCCATAACCATCTTCAACTCAACTTAGCTATAAACAGATGATGTCATACCTTGATTTGAATATCATTTCCATGTTCTAGAACTCTGAATCCTGCCCTCCCCACTGCAATCCCTCCTTCTACCTTACCTTTTGCCTATTTTTTATCTTTGCCGTGACCTTTCTTCACCACTATCACCAGTCTCTCCTCAATTTTCTGGAGCCATAGACTATAAGTAGGATATATTTCCATTTTTGTCCCCCTACATGAGCCAAACCTCCCTGCAGTTCGAATTTTCAGTTAAGTACCTCTTCTCACACCCTAGGTTTCACCAACTACTGAGCTGAACACTTACATATTTGGGAAGTAATATAGAGTAGTGCACAGAGTATAGTTCTTGTTGTTAAGAAGAGTCAAGTTTGAATCCAGTCCTGTGACACTGGAAACACTTAATCTCCATGTGCCTCAGTTCCTTCATCTATCAAATAGGAACAAAAATAAGCTATTATTTATGAAGGGCTTTGTAAAGTTTAAGGCATTTTATTGTTAATATTGTCATGGCTTTAATCTCCACTAGTTACTAATACCAAATTCAGCAATTCACCAGCTGACAAGTCACCTCTGGAGCTCCAGGAGGCAATATAAAATGTCAATCATCCTCCTTCCAAACAACAATGTTTGCAAGATCATATATACATGAGAAGCTGCCAGCAAACCAGGCTGATCACTGACCCCAGTGTTTCCTCTGAGAGTTCTGTAAGGGCAGGAACCAGTTTTTTGTTATTTTTTTTTGTTTTTGTCCTTCTTTTTATTCCTGACACAGTGCCTGGCACAGTGTCTGATTGTTCAGTTGTTTTCTAGTCTTATCTTATTCTCCATGACCCCATTTGTGGTTTTCTTGGAAAAGACACTGGAATGGCTGGCTATTTCCTTCTCCAGTTCATTTAATAGATGAGGAAACTGAGGAGAACAGATTTGCCCAGGCTCACACAGCTAGGAAATGTCTGAGGCCAGATTTGAACACTCAACACCTAGTCTGGTGCTATATCTACTCTGCTAATTCATTGTCTTGAACATAGTAGGTGTTTAATTAACGCCTTTCTACTTACCTTGTGCTACCTAAATTAGAATACTTCCTTATTTTCATACATGACGTTATATCTTTTGCCTGTGTGTCTAAACAGATTCTTCCTCCTACCTGGAATCTTCTATACTTTGCACTACTTAGAATTTCTAGCTTCCTTCAAGGCTAAATTAAGGTGCCATTTTCTATAAGAAGCTTTTCTTGAGTTTCCCAGTTGTTAGGTCCCTGCTCCTCCCAATTTTGTTGCACTGATTTTTCAATAAATCATATGAGAAAGTAATAAACATTTAATAAGCTCTTATTGTGTACAATATTGATGTGTAGTAAGGACCCTGACAATTCTCACAACAGGAAAAAAGGAGATCATATTTCTATGGCTCCCAGAACATGACAGATGCCATAGAAC
>JAJPUD010004566.1:72096-185521 GCA_023553655.1 Myrmecobius fasciatus | reverse complement strand
TACCCACCCCCCACCCCCACACCTTCACAGTAGTACTTTTTCTATTAACAAAAAACTAAAAAAACAGATATCCCTTATTTGGCTGAAGCAAATGTAGTATATTAAATGTAATGGAAAATTACACCATATGAAACTAGCTAAGTCAGATTCTGTAAAAAATGAAAGGATCTTTACTAAATGAAGCAGAATAAAACAAGCAAAATCAGGAAATCAATTTAACTGAAATGATATTCAAGAAAACAACTTATAAAGATCTCAAAACTGTGATAAAAACAGAGAACATCACTGACTTCAAGGGAATAATAATGAAATACATGGTCCAGCTCCTGACAGAGAGGTAATGCACTAGAGAAACAAAATAAGCAATCAAAAATGTAGACCAATGTGTTTTTTTTTCCCCTGAACTATACCTATTTCTTATGAAGAAGGGCTTCTACTTGGTTTGGGGAGTAGGGTGGGATGGAAGGTATGAGGGCAGTGATATATTTACAACAAAATGCTCAGAAGAAATAAAAAAAAAGTCCAAGAAACACAAATAGTATACAGGTTATTTAAATTCACATATTCATGTGTTTACTGAAAATTATATTAATAAGAAAACAGAAAATATAACAGAAACATACAGAAAGAGGATGAACTATGCACATCATTCCTGTTATATTGTCTATGGGAACTGTACATCTAGGATAATTTCAATGAACTCAGAAAGGACATGTTTATTTCCTAAAACATTTAATCTAATTTTTAAAAGTAGTTATTTTATTCAACTATGTTCTATGGAACTTTATGTATAGAAGAAAGAGTAAAACAATGTTATTTGCCCGAAGTCATTTCTATGTGAACCCCACTGAAATAAGAAAAGTATAATAGCTTTCAAAATATTGAAAATATTAAAAATGAAATATTTCAATATAAAATATGATTTCCTAATACAGGAAAAATAATGTGCTCCAACAGTCTTGGCGCAATTTTATAACTTAAACTACAGTAAGATTTTGGGGAAACAATGGATCTGTGATCTAACTGATTTCCAAGTTTCGTTTTCTGTTGCAGATGATACCTCATCCCTGCCTACTTATTCTGGGCTACTCTTGGTCCTTGTCCTTCCATAAGCTTGCCACTCTTGTATCAATTTTTAAGGAAAGGTAAGGAGAGGAAGGAGCAGAAGAAAAGAGGAAGAAATAAGAAGGTAGCAGATAAGATCTTCAGAAACTAGGAAAGAGAAGCAGTCAAATAACTGGTTAAGAGAACACTCTAGAAAACAATCAAGATCTCCTGATTATTTTGGAGATCTCAGAGGACCATCAACATCATCAATATATTTCTCACCTGAAACACAATTCAGACAAAAGTAATAACAAGGTCAAAATGTCATGCAAACAGTCCATTGAGGCCAAAAATAAAAAGAAATACTGTTAGCAGTCTTTTTGAAATAACAGCAAAGAACTGGAAAGATCAATGTCTATGAATTGGGGAATAATTAAAACTGTGGCATGTGAATGAAACAGTAGTATAAATTTTCCAGAAAAAACAATACATATAAAGAATTCAAAGACACATGGGAAGACAAGTGAAATGATGAAAAATGAAGTAGAACCGGAAAATGACAAACACAATTGCAAAATAAAGATCTTGAAAACTGGTTAAGAAAATTCACTTAACATCCTTTCATGATGGAGGTGAGACTGAATGAACATGGAATCTGATCTGTACTCTCAGACACATTCCAGTTTTGATTAGCTGAATTGCTTTTATTTTTCCTTCTTTTTTAAACATGATTACAAGGCAGAACCCATTGTGAAGAAGGAAAAAAAAAAAGCAAAAGTAGAAATGAATGTCATGTAGAAACCAAAGCTATTAATTTAAAAAAAAGAAAAATTAATTTATTCAATGAAACAAATATTGATAGTTCAAAACAGTGTTAACTCCATTTTGGGGACCAACCACAATTTTGCATACAAAACTGTCTTTCTGATATAGCTTGAAAAAAAAAAAAAGCTTTTACTTTTTTCATCTGCATTAATGTGAAACTATGTTAACAAGAAACTCCAACTTCAGGAGTCTGGATTGAAAAGAACAAGATTGTGTCTTACATAGGTTGTCATATATTTTGGCACTTACCTGCTCCAGTTTAAAGATATGTTGATTAAAGTAGTGCTGCAAACGTTCATTAGCAAAGTTAATACAGAACTGTTCAAAGCTGTTGCTTTCATAATCTTCAAATCCAAATATATCAAGTACTCCAATGGACAATGTCTGAGAAAAAAAAATAAAAACGATGGCAAAAATTATGCTCATTTACTAATGAGAAAAGTTCAATAAAAAGTTCTAGAAATAGAAAAGGAAGCATTTTCATTTCATTTTTTGTTTGTTTTGGAACACTGTGACCAAAAATATCACATCCAGCAAAGTTAAGCATAACCTTGAAAAACAACAAAGGAAAAATGAATATTCAATGAATTGCCAGACTTTCAGGATTGTGAACAAAAAGACCTGAACTTGATAGAAAATTTGACATATGAGATCCTAGAGACTAATTTCTTGAGACTTAAGTACAAACTGTTTACATTTTATATGTGGAAATGTAAACCATATGTCTAAGACTGTCAAATTAGATAGTTTGAAAGACTGTGGTAGAGGGGCAGCTAGGTGGCGCAGTGGATAGAGCACCAGTCCTGAAATCAGGAAGACCTGAGTTCAAATCTGGTCTCAGACACTTAACATTCCTTAACTGTGTGACCCTGGGCAAGTCACTTAACCTCAACTGCCTCAGCAAAAAAGAAAAAAGAAAAAAAAAAGACTATGGTAGAGCTGAGTATATCATTCTAAAAAAGTAAAACCATATAGGAAAAGGTAAAAAGAATAATTATCCTATATAATGAAGTACATGAGGAAGAAGTGACACAGAAGGATTAGATAGGGGAGGAGGACTGGTAGTTCTGGAACTCTATTCCTATTGAGAATAACAAAGAGGGGCAGCTAGGTGGCGAAGTGTATAGAGCACCAGCCCTGAAGTCAGGAGGACCTGAGTTCAAATCTGGTCTCAGACACATAACAGCTGTGTGACCCTGGGCAAGTCACTTAACCCCAATTGCCTCAGCAAAAAAAAAAAAAAAGAGAATAACAAAGAAAACTACACACACACACACACACACACACACACACACGCGAGCGCGCGCAAAAAGGGGAAAGGATAAAGGAGGGATTTTTAGAGAGAACCCTATTCACATCAGATCCAGGTTAAAGAGAGAACCACATGTACATTTGGAAGAGAATAAATATCTTTTGAATTTATAAAAAAATAAGAGGGTAGAGCAATACAATAAGGAAGGAGGTAGAATAAAAAGGTGTATACATTAATAGGAATGGGATAAAGAATGAGGGAAATGCTGGGGGAGAAGATAAGGGAGTGATCCTTGTAGGGGATAGGTTAAGCAACAGCAAGGAAGGTAACAGGTAGAGGTAAAGCAGAGAAGTCAGGAGGGATAGGAAATAAGAGATACACACAATCATAAATAGTAAAGATAAGGAATAGAATTTATTACATAAAAAGGGAGGGGCAGTAATCATTGATCTCAAAGTTAAAGCTAAAATAGATTTAATCAAAAAAAAAAAGAAAAAGAAGGAAACTACATTATGTCAGTAATAGTAATCCATTGTTTTAGACTTTTAAAAAACTAGACATTATATGACTGGAATATTACTGTGGTGTAGGAAACAGTGAGTTGGTAGATTTAGGAAAATAGGGAAAGAATTTGACTCATGAAGGAAGATATTATCCACCTTTGGACAAAGCAGCACAGTATAGTCTTACATAGATGCATATGAATCTATTTTTGTATATATATATATATATATGAGTATGATTATTGCTTCTATATATGTGTGTTATATCTATTTAAGTGTATATATCCCACTTAATTATAGCCTTCTTGGGGGAAGGGGAAAAATAGTAAAGTAAAAAGTTAACAACAGAAAGCAAAAACAAAAACAATTTTAAAAAAAAGAAAAGTTGGACCACTCTAAGCACAATGTATAGTATTTATTATATAGGCTTTGTTGAAATTGAAATTTGTTTTATATTTTGAATCTTCATTCGCTGGGTATCTGACAAACTTTTTTTCCTTTTTCTAAGTTTTGAATAAATTACATTAAAAAAAAAAGAATGTGGACGCTATACGACTTGGTACAGATAGGTTTAATACTGATTTTATATCATTTCTATTCTACCTCTTTGCGAGACAGTTTCTTTCCCTATCTCTCTCTCTCTCTTTTTGGGTGGGGCAATTGGGGGTGACTTGCCAAGGGTCCTGCAGTTAGGAAGTGTTGTGTCTGAAACCAGATTTGAACTCAGGTCTTCCTGACTTTAGGGTAGGTGCTCTAACCACTGCCTTACCTAGCTGCCCCTCCTTATCTCTTTTAATTAGATCTATTTTTGCTTTTGTTTTGAATTAGGATTGCCACCCGCTGCTCTTCTTATTTCATTTAGCTGAAGTATTCTTCTGCAGCCCTTACTTTTATTCGGTGTATTTGCTTGAAGTCTGCTTCTTGTAAACAATATATTGTAGGTTTCTGCATTTTGAGCGACTCTGCTTTTATTTACAATTTATGAGTATATCCCCTTTTATAATATAATAAGTATATCCTATTTTTAGCCAGTTATGATTACTGTTTATTTCCCTTCACCCTATTTTTCTTCTTTATATTCCCTCTCCTTTCCCTTTCCATCCTCACCAGCATTTTCCTTCTCCCTACCATTTCCCATGATCTGCCCTCCCTTCTGTCAGTCCCCCCTCACCAAAGTTAATTTTCTCTCCTCCTATTCTTTGGTCAGGTAAGGTAGATTTCTATATTCATTTGACTGTTATTTTGAGCCAATTCTGATGAGAGTAAGGTTCAAATGATGTTCATCACCGATCCTCCCACCTTACCCTCCATTCTAATAGGCCTTGCATGCGAAATACTTTACTACCTCCTTTCTTCATCCCTTACTTTTTTATTTCATTCCCTGAAATTAACCTTATACCTATATACTCGCCTATATACATTACTTGTAGTTACACTATTGATGGTAAAATTATTAAGAATTATGAGTTTCACTCACTATTTGACAAAAACTGCTGGGAAAATTGGAAACTAGTATGGAAGAAATTAGGGCTTGAACCACACCTAACACCACATACCAAGATAAGATCTAAATGGGCTCATGATTTAGACATAAAGAGTGATATTATAAGCAAATTAGAGGAACATAGGATAGTTTACCTCTCAGATCTGTGGAGAAGGAAGGAATTTATGTCCAAAGAAGAAATGGAACTCTTAATATAATCAAAATTATCTACCTGGTGTTCAGTTAGGTTAAAAAGTTTTTGTACAAACAAAACTAATGCAGACAAGATTAGGAGGGAAGCAATAATGCAGAAAAAATTAGGAGGGAAGCAATAAATTGGGAAATCATTTTTACATTTAAAGGTTCTGATAAAGGTCTCATTTCTAAAACATATACTCCAATTTATAAGAATTCAAGCCACTCTCCAATTGATAAATGGCCAAAGGGTATGAACAGACAATTTTCGGATGATGAAATTAAAACTTTTTCTAGTCATATGAAAAGGTGCTCCAAATCACTATTGATCAAAGAAATGCAAATTAAGACAACTCTGAAATATCACTACACACTTGTCAGATTGGCCAAGATGACAGAAAAAGATAATGATGAATGTTGGAGGGGATGTGGGAAAACTGAGACACTGATACATTGTTGGTGGAATTGTGAATGGATCCAGCCATTCTGGAGAGCAATTTGGAACTATAACCAAAGGACTATGAAACTCTGCATCCCCTTTGACCCAACACTGTTTCTTTTGGGCTTATATCCCCAAAAGATCTTAAAAGAGAGAACATTATTAACATGTATCAGACTTCCTGACATCCAGGGGAGGGGGTGGGGGGGAAGGAGGGAAAAATTTGTTTTTGTTTTTTTGTTGTTGTTGTTTTGGTTTTTGGTTTTTTTGCTGAGGCAACTGGGGTTAAGTGACTTGCCTAGGGTCACACAGCTAGGGAATGTTAAGTGACTCGGAGCACATTTGAACTCAGGTCCTCCTGACTTCAGGGCTGGTACTCTATCCACTACGCCACCTAGCTGCCCCAGGAGGAAAAAATTTGCAACAGAAAGCTTTGCATGGGTCAATGTTGAAAAATTACCCATGCATATGTTTTGCAAATAAAAAAAAAGAAGAATTATGAGTTTCATCTCCACATATAGGGATGTAAACAGTTTAGTTGTATTGAATCCCTTTGTGGTTCCCCCCCCCCTTTTCAGGCAAGAAATCTTGCTATTAGAGATCAAATTTTTTAATTCAGTGCTAGTCTTAAGAAAGTCTAAAATCCTTTATTTCACTAAACGACCATTTTCTCCCCTTGAGCCTACTATGTCTAATTTTGCTGGGTAGGTTGACTCTTGGTCATAATTCCTAGCTCTTCTGCCAATTTGAAAATTTTGTTCCATGACTTCAGATCCAAAGTCCTGTGGAATCCTGACTGTGGCATCCCACTAACTGAATTATTTGTTTTGCACTGCTTGCAGTATTTTTTCCTTGACTTGATAATTCTGAAATTTGGTTATAATGTTCTCGGAGTTTCCTCTTGAAATATGCTATCTAGGTCCTCCTTTTAATTATGGCTCTCAGGTAATCAAATGATTCTAGCATGGTCTCTCCTGGATCTCTTTTCAGGGTCAATTATTTTAATTCCTGATGTCTCACAGTCATTATCTTCCACTTCCCAATTCTAATTTTTAAGGCATTATTTTCTTCAGATTTTCTTCCTCCTTTTCCATTAGGCCATTGTACTTTTTAAGAAACTGGTTTCTTTTTCTAACCTGTTAACGTTTTTCTTTCATAATTTTCTTGCATCACTCTCATTTCTTTTCCCAATTTTCTTCTGCCTTATTTGATTTGTAAACTCCTTTTTGAGTTCTTCCATGCATTCTTTCTGGCTTGAGATTAACTCTCATTTTCTTTGTTGTCCTAAGTTTGTATGGTGGATCTTCCCAGTAATTATATTAATTTTTCTAGGGTCAGATACTTTTTTTTGCTCAACTTTTCCAGACTTTTCTCTTAAATTTAAATTTTTTTAGCAAGATAAAAATAATTTTTAGGAATCAATTAGAATATAATGGATGAGTAATGAACAGAATACGGTCCGCATTTTGCAGAAAAGATGAGTTTCTTCTTCAAGGAATTTCTTTTATCAATGAAGTTTCAGTCTGGACTTCATGCTTACATATTTATTCATGCCTTTCTCACAGCCTGTACTTTTATTTTCTTACCCCTCTTCAGTTCAAGGGCCTCTCTTCTCCTTTGGTTTCCTAACATATGGAATAATGGAATAATCTGCATTAGGTATAGACTCAGAACAGAGCTGGGACAGACTATAAAGATCATTTAATCCAATGCCTTTGTTTAATAATACTAAAGATCAGGCCTAGAGTCTGGAGAAACTTAGTCAAGTTGCACAAAATTTTTAAGTTTTGTCCTATGACAAATTTCAAGTTTACTAAACAAATACTCCTATGAAAGAAATGATCTTAAAGAAAAGGAAGATTTCATTATTGAGAAAATTTTGTCAATACAGAAAATATACTCTAAATAAGAAAATCACTATTTTATTTCTGTATCATAAACTCATGGGGAAAACCATTTGTGCCTTGGATAATTTCTCAGGATTTACCTAATAAGTTGCCTGTGCCTTGTTCTCAATGGTCTCTCTGTTACATAGCTGAGCATGGGATGTCCGTGAGCTGGGACCAACTACAAGGATCATTTAATCCACACTTTTGTTTAATAATATTAAAAATGAGGTCCAGAGTCTGGAGAGACTTAGTCAAGTTGCACAAAATTTTTAAGTTTTGTTCTATGACAAATTTCAAGTTTACTAAACAAATACTCTTGTAAAAGAAATGATCTTAAAAAAAAGGAAGATTTATGATTGGGGAAATTTTGTCAATACAGAAAGTATACTCTAAATAAGAAAATCACTATTTCATTCTGTATCTCATAAACTGACTGGATATATATTAACGAAGGTAGCTCCCACAAAGGAAAATGCTCACATTAGGAAAGTCATAAATCTTTCATATATTTTCATGCATAAAAAATTTGGCCAGTAAATAATTATGATTCATTTACTTTTAGTTCAACTGAAAGACTTCTCCTTTAAATGATGAAACTCCTCTTTGTATTATAGTTAAATGCCTTTACTTAGAAGCAAAAATGGAGATAATATAAAAAATTTAGAGCTGGAAGGGACTTCAGAAGTTCTATAGTCCACCCCATTCCCATCCTCATTTTAAATGAGAAACAAATCCAGAAATGTAAACAGTTTGAGGTAAGCATTAGAGATAGAATTCGACACCAGTGTATTCTCCAACAAATCACCTTCAAGGCACTAGTTAATTTAAACTTTTAATACCCCAGCAACTGGGATAGAGCACTGATGACAATGCTTTGAAAATGACCTAAAAGGTCACTATAATGTTTTCTGCTATTGGGTAAAATGTTCCAAGCTTCCTAGGTGAAATGGAATACATTTGCTCAGTTATGTAACAGAGAAATCATTGTGAACAAGGCACAAGCAGGGCATTAACTGCTTGAATATCAACGAATAATTTAACCTCAGTGAGACTAAATTTCCTCATCTATAAAGGGAAGTAATTGCTTTATGTATTTCAAATATATAAAGTAATTGTTGTGGAGAAAGTACTTTATCATGAAGAACTACATAAACATAAAGATAAGCAGCATAAAATATATTATCAGAGGAAATGTACAACCATAAAAGGAGGTAGGTCAATCATATAAAAAGAAAAAGAATCTATAACTACCATAACTACTCTGCTCCTACCCAGACAATATCAAGAAATCAAAAGGAAAACTCTTCGAGCTCATTTTGTAAACTTCCTTATTTATCTGGGTGATCCCTATACCCATGAACTCACAGGTCCTTTCCCTAGCCTTATCCTTCATCATTGTATCATAATTAAAAAGTTACTTTCTTGTTGGATTATTAAGAATAGTTATATCATTATACCATTTACAGCTTGATCATCTTATAATATTCTATTTCTACACAGTACATTTCACTTTGCATTAGCTCATGAAAGTTCTCATCATTTCTTCAGCATAAGAATATTCTATCATAATTACAAACTACAATTTACTTAGATATTCCCCAATTGATAGGCATCCCCTTGATTTCCAATTCTTTGTCCCAACAGCTACTGTGAATATTTTTGGTGCACATAAGTCCTTTTCCTTTTTTTCTCTCTTTTAGGATACAGACTTAGTGCTAGTATTGCTAGGTCAAAGCCTATGCATGGCCCTTTGAGCAGAGTGCCAAATTGCTCTTCAGAATAGTTAAATCAGTTTACAACTCCACTAACAGTGCATTAATGTCTGATTTTTCCACATCTCTTTAAACATGTCATTATTTTTCTATCTTATTAGTCAATCTAATATGCAAAAAAAAATGCATTTCTTCAATCTATAGTGAATTACAGCATTTTTTTCCCATATGGCTAGAGATAGCTATGATTATTTCATTCGAAAACTATTCAGTTGGGGAATGGCTCTTGTTTTTCTAAATTTGACTTAGTTCTCTATGTATCTGAGAAATGAAGCCTTTATCAGAGAAATGTGCTTAAGATTTTTTTGGAAAAACAATTACCCTTACTAGCTGTACTTCCCGTTTCTTTTATTTTCCCTCTCCTTTCACCCTGTCACTCCTCAAAAATATTTTGTATCTGGCTACCGCCCCCCCCCAAATCTACCCTCTTTCCTATGACCCACCGCACTTTATTCCCATACCCTCTTACTATCCCAAATTTATTTGGGTAAGAGATTTCTATACCAAATTGGGCATGTATATTATTCCATTTTTGAGCTAATACTTATGAGTAAGAAGGTTCACTCACTAACCCATATCTCTTCACTCTTTTCCCTCCACTGTAAAAACTTTTTCATGCCTCTTATGTGTGATAATTTACTTCATTTTACCAGACCTTTTCTTATTTTTTTAAGCTATTATCCCTTCACATTCAATTAACGACTTCTGTGCATATATACTCCTAAGTACCTAAATGATGAAAAAGTTCTTATGAGGTACAAGTACCTTATTCCCATATATGAATGTAAACAGTTTAACCTTATTAAAAGTTTCTTATGATTTACCCTTCCTGTTTACCTTTTTATGCATCTCTAAAGTCTTGTGTTTGAAAGGAATTAACATACACACTCAATTTGGTACAGAAATCTATCTTATCCTACAGGATAGTGAGAGTATAAAAGACGATAAGGTGGTGACAGAAAAAAGGGGAGATTTGGAGAGGGGAATAGCCAGATGCAAAATACTTTTAAGGAGGTATAGGGTAAAAGGAAAGAGAAAAGAAGAAATGGGGGGAAAACAGCAAGCTGTTTAAACTATTTAAAGCAAGTTTCTTAATAAAGGCCTCTTTTCTCAAACACATTAATAAATGAGTGAAATTTATAAAAATAAAAGTCATTCCCCAATAGAGAAATTAATCTTAGCTCCTTTGCCCTCCTGAATATCATATTCCTAGCCTTCAAATCCTTTTAATTTATAAACTACTAAATATTGTGTTATCTTGACTATGGCTCCACAGAATTTGAATTATTATTTTTTTGGCTGATTTCAATATTTGAACTGGGAACTCTGGAATTTGGCTATAATATTTGTAGAAGTTTTCATTCATCTTTCAGGAGGTGATCCATAGATATTTTCCATTTCTATTTAATCCACAGATTCTAAGATATATAAGGACAATTTTCTTGGACAATTTCCTGAAAGATAATATCTAGGTTATTTTTTAAATCATGGCTTTTCTGAAAATTTAAGTAACTCTGAGGTATCACTACACACTTCTCAGATTGGCTAAAATGACACGAAAAGATAATGATGAATGTTGGAGGGGATGTGGGACAACTGGAAGACTAATACATTGTTGGTGGAGTTGTGAACTGATTGAATCATTCTGGAGAGCAATTTGGAATTATGTCTAAAGGGCTATCAAACTGTTCATACTCTTTGATCCAGTAGTGTTTCTATTAGGTTTATATCCCAAAGAGATCTTAAAGGAAGGAAAGGGATCCACATGTGCAAAAATGTTTGTGGCACCCTTTTTGTAATGGCAAGAAACTGGAAACCGAATGGATGCCCATCAATTGGAGAACGGATGAATAAATTATAGTATATGAAATAATGTATAAATTATCAAATATTATTGTTCTACAAGAAACAATCAGCAGGATAAATTCAGAGAGGCCTAGAAAGACCTACATGAACTGATGTAAAGTGAAATGAGCAGAACCAGAAGATCATTACATGGCAACCACAAAATTATACGATGATCAATATGTGGCTCTTATCAACAATGAGATGATTTAGGCCAGTTGCAATGATCTTGTGATGGTGACAGCCTTCTACACCCAGAGAGGGCTACTGTGGGAACTGTATGTGCATTTTCACTTCTTTTGTAATTGTTTTCTTGAATTTTATTTTCATTCTCATTTTTTTTCTTTTTGATTCGATTTTTCTTATGCAGCAAGATAATTGTATGAATATGCATGCCTATATTGGATTTATATATATTTTTACCATGTCTAACATATATTGGATTACTTGCCATCCAGTAATGGAGTGAGAAGAAGGGGGAGAATTGGAGCACAATATTTTTCAAGGGTCAATGCTGAAAAATTATCCTTGCATATGCTTTGAAAATAAAAAGCTTTAATTAAAAATTGGCATTCAGATAGCCCAATAACTTAAATTATCTCTCTTCTGGATCTATTTTCTAGGTCAGTTGTATTTCCAATGAGATATTTCATATTGTCTTTTATTTTTCAATTCTTTTGGTTTTATTGCTATAAAATCATTAGCATCGATTTGCTCGATTTTAATTTTTAAGGAATTCCTCCTTTTTCATTGGTCCAATAAGCCTTTTAAAAAGTTTAGTGAGTTCCCTTCTACCTCCCAATTTGGCAAATTCTACTTTTTTAAAGCAGTCTTCTCCCCACTGGCTTTTTGTACCTTTTATCATTTGATCTAGTTTGCTTATTAAGATGTTATTTTCTTAAGTATTATTTTTGTCTCCCCTTTACAAAACTGTTGACACGTTTTTCTTAAATTTCTTGCATCACTCTCATTTCTCTTTCCAATTTTCATCCTCCTCTCTAGATTTTCAAGATCCTTTTGAGCTCTTTCAACAACTAAGACCATATCCCATTTAAGTTTGGATGACATTGGATGTAGGAGCTTTTGACTTTTGTTATCTTCTGAGTATGTGCTTTAATCTTCTTTTTGACCACAGTCATTTTCTATAAAAAGAGACTTTGTGTTCTGCTCTTTTCCTAAGCCTATTACTTGACTTTTAACTCTTTGTTAAAGTAGGGGGCTCTGCTTCCAAGGTGGAGGGTGCACTGTCCCAAATATCAGGGATTTTGTACAGCTGTTTGCAGAACTCCTTCTAGGGACCTATAGGTTTTTTGTTCTTCCAAGGTGGTATGATTTAAGGAAAGGTGTGTTTACTGGTCTCACAGCCTGTGCTCTCATCTATGAGGGAACACAAGCACTCTTTTCTGCCTTGTAATTATGAGGAAGGTCCCTGCTTCATTGTGGCTATAAGCTCGGGTGTGCCAGTGCTTCTTCACCCCTTAGGACTGCCATCCAGGACTGTGACCCAGATCTGAGCATGGGCAAAGGAACAGAGTCCTGCTTCATTGCTTGAGAAGAGACCCTCGTTTGACCCCCTTACAGCTTATGGGTCTAGAGCTCCTGAAGCTGCCACTGGATTACTGATTTGGTGACTGCCAAGGCGCACTCCTGGCTTGCTGAGACTGGGTCCATGACAGCACAACCTGTACTCTACTGTGTTCTACTCTCACCAAGGTGCCACCTTTCCTAACCAACCTTCTAAGTTATCTTTGGTGTATATGGTCTCAGAGATCTGGAAACTGCCAGTGGCCAGGGATTCAGTCACCCTGAGTGCACCTGGTTTTCTGGGGCCAGGCTTGCACTGGTCCTTGGTAGACTGTGGTCTGCTCTCACTCTGGTGACACAGACCCATGCAGCTGACCTTCCAAGCTGTCCTGGGATAAAAAATTATTTTACTTTTTTTTACCCCTGGTTGTGATGTTCTAAATTTTGTTTAGAATCATTATTTAAAAGTATTTAAGGGGTTTGGGGGAGAATGTGGGCAAGTAACCCCATCTAGACTCTGCCTCTCTTTACATTTAAATTTTAACTTGGCCCCTGGGGTGGAAAAAGCACTCTCTAAATTTCTTGTGCTGGGGCCACTGGCCCTAGGCTGTTCACCTGGTACTGTGCTAGTACAGACCTGAAGCCCAAAGGGGACCCTCAGGTCTGGTACTTTCCTGAAAGGGAGTAGGGGAGAGGGGAGTGACTGTGGAGATTCATAGGGGTTTGGAACCTTACCTGGTGCTGATCTGGGGTTACACTGAAGCAGGTGGAGAGTCCCATGCTGGCAGCCCCCTGTTCAGGTAGCTATGTTTACTTTTTACAGGGGTAGCAAGTTTACTTTTTTTTTAACTGGCACAGTTTACTTAGGCACCTTTGCTAGGGCACCTGTGGGGCTTGCTGCTAGCTTCCTGGGACACTTTCTGTTCTGAATTCAGGGAGACAGAACTTTCCTGCTACCCTGCCAAGGTTCAAGGGCTAAAAGACTGTTTCATCCCTTTTTTTTTTTTTTTTTTTTGGCTGGTTCTGCTGTTCCAGGATTTGCGTTAGGGTACTATTTTTTCTGATTCTAAGGGAAATAAATATGAGGAAATTAAGATGATTTCCTGTTTATTTTTTCACCTAAGCTTCCAGAATTGGAGGATCTTTCAATAGTAATATAAAAATTTTGAAGAGAAATGGGATTAAAAGAAAATATGCCAGAGTGCAAGAAGAGGCATCAATGGTATGCAAGAAAATTCACAGGATTTGAAGTTGTAACTAATAAGAAGCTACTAAATAGCAAAGTGCCATCCATGTTTATAATACAAAGAATAATTAGCCACTTTAAATAAGATATTTTGGGCCTTCCTGGCTTTTGGTCAGGACCTTTAGATGGGGTGAAATGTTTTTGTTGTAACACTTAACCTGTCTATGAGCACACACCAGGATACAACCAAAGCTAATTAATTTATTAATTTATATTAACAACCAAAGCTAATTAATTTATTAATTTATATTAATCATATTTGTTATTCATAGACTTATACTGAAATTGTGATCTTACTCTCATCAGCACTATTTCAATCAACTACATGGAAAGTGAAGAATTATACACTGATGAAAAGAACTTTTAAATCTCCAATCTTATGATGGACCATGAGGTAAGTACGAATTATTTATCAAAAATGTTCTAAAAGGGGCAGCTAGGTGGTAAAGTAGATAGAACACCAGCCCTGAAGTCAGGAAGACCTGAGTTCAAATTTAGTCTCAGACACTTAACACTTCCTAGCTGTGTGACCCTGGGCAAGTCAGTTAACCCCAATTGCCTCAGCCAAAAAAAAAAAAAAAGTTCTAAAAGCACTTTACATTTATGTAGCGGTTTTTGGCTCATACTCTTTTTTCTTGAACAATCCTGAGAAGTAGAAAATGTAAAAATTAACACCTCATTTTACATAGGAAAAAACGAGAGGGTTAGAAAAATTGAGGCGTCCACCGTCATACAGGTAACTAAGTAGCAGGCCCTAGTCAAACTCAGAATCAATTTTACTGCTCTTTCCAGTAGACCTCACTGCTTTACACAGAGGAATTAGGGTTTACAGGAAACAGACAATCAGAGAAAAGAACTTTAGAGACTATACAGTATAACTCAAATGGGTGCATAATTTAAAAAGTAAAAACAAACAAACAAACAAAAACATCCTGTGGTTTAAAGGAATGGGAAATGTACCACTTCATTAAGCAGTCTGCTCTACTTTTAGATAGCTCTAATTGTTAAGAAGTACTTCATTAGTTGTTGCTACAGTTTGCCCTTTGACCCCCCTCCCCCAAGACATTAAGCCTAAAGACATTACATTACCTCTAAATTTGCCTCTTTGAAATTTCTACCTATTCCCCATGGACTTTTTGACACTATAAATATAACATGCTGATCTAGTGATTAATTAGTGAACATATTACTGGAATAATTGAATCATATCAAATTCAAAGTTTCATTATAAACAAATAAATTTTAAAAAAAAGATTACAATATGAGTTTAAGATGCCTATGGGGCTTCTAGTGTGAAATATCCAGTGGGCAGTTTGAAATGCATAGCTGGAACTCAGGAGAGAAGTTGAGACGAGATATGTATGACTTACCCTCTGATTGCTTTCCCCGTCTTTAGACCATCACAAATGAAATGCCACCTTCCCAACTGTAAGCTTTCTCAGCACATGGATTTTATATGGTTAATGAATTGTTAAAATGTTAAATAACTTATTTTTTTATTCACCCTCTTTTCAGATCAAAAGAATTTTTTAAACTATTTAGTGACAAAACTGTACAGAACTGAGTGTAATGAAAAAAAGTTGCCATGTTCACAGAACATAAGAGAAGATTCAAAATATAAAGATTATGTAAGCTTATTAAATAATACACACAATGTTCAGAGTTGGCAAACTTTGCTTCCTTGTAGATTTTCTTTTGTTTTCTGCTATGCACCTTTTGCTTTATTTTTCCTCCCTTCCTCTGTGCACTCCCCAACCCCCATCCCCAAAGCTACAATTAAGGTAAAAGATGATCAATATAATGAATATTCATACTTCTAGAAAATCATGCAGTTACTTAAACTGAAGGAAAGTAAAGCAAGCAAAGATAAGAAAACATTAATATACAATGATTACAAAGATTACAAGAGGAAGAAGAGGATGAAGAGTAGAAGGAAGAGGAGAAAGAAGAGGAGGAAAAGGAACAGCAACAACAAATACCACACAAATAAAAATGAATATTACAAAGAATATTAAGGGCCCCAAAGAAGAACTATGAGAAGATACTTCACTCAGCTCCTTTGGAGAGATAAGGGACACTGCTCTTCCTATTTCTTCTTCCTTTTTTTTAATCATTATAAGAAAAATCTCTGCGGAGTAAAAGGAGCAAGATGCCAGGGAAAACTAAGACAATGTGAAAACAGAACATGCAAATAAAAATTTGTTTTGAAGAATGCTTGCTGACTGACAGTAGATTAACCTATAAAATACTGAGATTAAATAGTAAGATGATTTTCTGGCAAAATGATGGTTAATTGTATATTGTAAAAATAGGAAAGAAGTCAGAAAGCACTTATTAAGGAACATTTACTGTTACTAAGCTAGTCATTGTGCTAAGTGCTGAATACATAAAACTTCTGCTTTTATCAAAGCTCTAAAAGTCAGACACTTAATGGTTCAGCTAAGTCTGTAATACCTGAAAGTACTACAGAGAAAAAAGGTAATGTAGGCTGGGTTAAAAAGTTATGATGAAGGGCTCAGAAAAACAATTGGAATGAAAGGGAAAAGTAAAAAGGCACTGAAAGGAAGAAAACTTTATAGAACAACTATCAAATTATAATTCACAAAAGACTTCTAGAAGAGGATCCCTACCTCAAAATTTCTGTTCAGAGTCTATAGGAAAAGTAATAAAAATAAGTAATAGAATAAGTAATAATGTTTCTGGAATCAATACATAAATTTAGAAGAATAAGGAATGTTTCTGAATTAACATATAGATATAAAACAAATTACCTGAATAGACAAATAATAGAAATATTATCACACTTTTTAAAAAATTCACTCACATTTTGAAAATATAAAATGAGGAAATTTGCATCACAGACCCAAAAAAGGAGTGCCAACACATTCCCTGTATATAAAATATGATTTTCTAAATTGAATCGCAGTTGAACTGTTTTTCTTCTTGTAAAAAATTACTTCTTTGAGTTATCAATATTATTACTAAAAAAAGAAATTTCACATGTCCAAAAATGGACAAGTGAATTATAAATAAGTCCAATGGCTTACCTTGGTATTCTCTTCCAAATCCTTGGTGTTCAAAAGTGCATGGTTAATTCGAAAAACTATCCAGTCAAAAAGGGCACCATATAAAGATTTTGCCATGGAGTTTCTGACAGTCACAGCCTATTAAAGAAAGCAATAGAAGGGAAATTGGAATTGAGAGAAATCTTTTTACGTATTTTAACAATGTTAATATTATTTTTAAATGAAACAATCAACGTGCTTATTTAAAAGCTTCTCATTGTGAGCCAGATAGGCCTAGAGCTAAATACTGAAAGTACTTACCATCAAGGGGTTTATGTTCTATCAAGAAAGAGAACTTTTGCTCATAAGTATACAGAATAAATACAGATTAATTTGGAATAAAGGCTCTAAAATATAGTAGAAATTAGGAAAGGCATCATATGAGAGTACTTGAACTCAATGGTAAAGAAAATAAGAGACATGAATGAAAAGGTGGGGTACCTGCCAAGACAAACCCAGGGTATTTATGAACACAATTAGAAAATATACATTTCACACAAATATAGATGGATACAAATAACTGGAGAATTACTAAATGCTCATGAGTAGGCTAATCCAACATGTCAATTTTATCTAAGTAATTTTATTCATTTAATGTCTTAACAATTAAACTACCAAAGAATTATTTTATAGTGCTACAAAGTACAATAAAATTCATCTGGATGAATAAAATATCAGAATATCAAAGGAAACAAAGAAAATAAAATATGAAGACAGCTAGTCTAGCTTAAAAGATTTCAATATTTTAAAAAATATATTAATCATCAAAACATTATGGTAGTAAAATATAAAGGAGTGGATCAGCAAAATACCTTAGATACAATTCACAATAAAAGTAGTAAATGACCACAGTAATCTACTGTTTGATAAATGCAAAGATCCATGGATTTGAAATAAGAACTCAGCAACTGACAAAAATTGCTTAAACAAAACTGGAAAGCAGTTAGGCAGAAATTAGGCATAAACCAATATCTGACATTATATACCAAAATAGGATCAAAATGTATAAATGATTTAGACATTAAGGATGATATCATAAATGAAGGGAGCATGGAAAAATGCACCTGCTAGATCTAAGGAAGAAGTTTAATGAGAAAATGAGATAGCGAGGACTGTGGTAAGGAAAAATGGGTAATTTCAATTACATAAAATTAAAAAGCATTTGCACAAACAAACCTAATACAAAATTAGAAGAAAAAAAAGAAATTAGGGAGGAAAGTTTTTAGAGCACATTTCTCTGACAAAGGTCTCATTTCTCAAATAGATGTAGAACTGAGTCAAACTCATAAAAATATAAGCCATTCCCCAGTTGAGAGATGGTCAAAAGGATATGAACAGGGAGTTTTTAGAAGAAATCATAGCTATCAAATCACTACTGACTGAGGTATCACCTCAAACCTATCAGATTGGCTAACAGAACAGACAAAGAAAATGGCAAATGCGGGAAGTAAGTGGAAAACTAGGGGCACTAATGCCCTGTTGGTAGAGTTGCAAACTAATGTAACAATTTTGGAAAAAAATCTGGAACTATACCCAAAGACTATAAACAGAGAGAGAGAGAGAGAGACAGAGTGAGAGGACAATTCTTTCAGTGGTGGCAAAGAATTAGAAATTGAGGGAAGCCCATCATTTGGGAAATGGTTAAACAAGATGTGGCATATGATTGCAAATGGAATACAATTAAAATATATGGAATGAAGAACAGAATAGTTTCAGAAAAATCAGGGAAGACATATGAACTTGTGCAAAGTGAAGCAAAGAAAAAAAGATTTTGTACACAGTAATAATAATATTATAAGGATAACCAATTGGGAAACTATGAAAGACTTAGTCACTCTAATCAAGACAATAATTCAAGGCAATTCCAAAGAACTTATGATTAAAAACGTTATCTATGTTCAGGCATGAAAACTAATGAACTTGAATGCAGACTGAAGCATATTTTTTCAACTTTCTCTATTTTGTTTTTTTTTTGTCCTCTTATTTTGCAACATAGCTAATATACATTTTACATGAGGTCATGTGTATAAACTGATATCAAGATGCTTGCCTTGGAAGAGTGGCAGGAGTAAGGGAGACATATACAGATGTACGTACACACACACACACACACACACACACACACACAAATTAAAAAAGATTTTGGAAATGTAATAAGCAAATATTTCACAAGGTAAATAAAATATATTTTAAAAATAAAAATAAACTTTATTTTTAAAAAAGTAAGCGGGGCATTCTAGGCAATGAAGACAACCAATGAAAAGCATGGAGAAAAGAAATGGGAGTATTGTGTGAAAAACATAAGATAGGATGCAAATGGCTTTAAAAGCCTAAACAAACAGTTTTTATTTTCTTATAAAGGCAACAGGTACCCACTAAAATTATCTTAGTAGAAAAATGAAATGATCAAACTTGTGGTTTTAGGAAAATAAGCTCTCTGAACAATGGACACAAAAGCTGCAAACCTAGGTGACTGGAAACATGATGGTGCATATGATGGAAGCATATAAGTGACTCTGGCCAAGTCACTCAACCCTGTTTGCCTCAGTTTCCTAATCTGTAGAATAAGCTAGAAAAGGAAATGGCAAACCCCCTCCAGAATCATTACTAAGAAAACTCAAAATGGGGTCACAAAGAGTTGGACACAAATAAAATGACTACATAACAACAAGTGATAAAGAAACATTTTCATTTCAAAACTGATAGCATTAATTTTCCTCAATGGAAACTGCCTCTTAAATCCACTATATGTAATCCATAATTACTCAATTTAGTCAATAATAAACACGCTAAGAAAAATCGATGGTTGCTGCAGCAGAGAATGATAAAGAATACAAGCACTGCTCTTTTGGTTATAATATATTCCTCCTGAGCCAATGTCTCATTGTAACATGATGACACACTGGGTTGGCCAATAGCATGAAGAAAACTGGAAACTCTGGCAGGTCTTTGTAAGTGAGAATATCTAATCTCTTATTTGATAACAACCAAAGCTAAATTTAGAGAGACTTGTTACACCAAGTTGGCTATAGGATGATTCTTTTGGAACTACAATTTCTGAATATGATTAAAATGGCAATTATCTCCCTTGGTAGAGGGAACAGCAACAAAGATGAAATCACAGATACTTAAAAGTATTAAAGAAATACTTGAAAAACATCTTGAAAACTAAACCATCAGAAAGTAAAGCATACTTTTTTCTTTAAAAAATATTAAAAGAATTGTGTTCCTGTAAACTGGATAAATGAATAAAAATTTGAAAAAGAACTATGTTCCTGACAGTGGGGAAACTGTTGCATACTTTCAATTGCCCAAAGCTTGCCCAGAGTATAATATACAACAAATTTTTTATGGTGATGTTACATGGATGTGAATCTAATGACATAATGTCCAAGTAATTTAAAAAGCATTTCACCTAGAAGGCAAAAGAAAGACATATAATGCAATGTAGCCTTATATGAACAAATTACATGCAAAAAAAAAAAGATATCAAAAGAAAAAAGATGTGGAATGACTATATACTGAGTAATTATGGATGAATAGTCCGTATTTTGCAAATGTATTCATGTAGGGGGCAGCTAGGTGGCACAGTGGATAGAGCATCAGCCCTGAAGTCAGGAGGACTGAGTTCAAATGTGGTCTCAGACACTTAACATTCCCTAGCTGTGTGACCGTGGGCAAGTCACTTAACCCCAATTGCCTCAGCAAAAAAAAAAAAAAAAAGTATTCATGTAAATGTCACAAGATCTACAGGAAAAAGACCTTTATTTTTTAAGTTTTTCCCTTTTTCTTTTTTTATTTAATAGTATTTTATTTTTTTCCAATTACATGTTAAGACAGTTTCCAGTATTCATTTTTATAAGATAATGAGTTCCACAATCTTTTTTTCTTCACCCGTTATATCCCCCTTCTCCGACACAGCAAGTGAAATGATAAAGGTTATAAAAATGTATAATCATACTGAACATCTGAATAGTCATGTTGTAGAAAAAAATCTAAACAAAAGGGGAAAACCACGAGAAACAAAAAACAAAAACAAAAGTAAAAATAGTATGCTTCAATCGATATTCAACCTCCATAATTTTTTTCTCTGGATATAGATAGTATTTTCTATAACAAGTTTATTGTAATTATCCTGGTGGAGTGCTGAGAAAAGTAAATCTATCAAAGTTCATCATGACACAATCTTGCTGTTACTATGCACAATGTTCTCCTGGTTCTGCTCATTTTACTCAGGATCAGTTCATGGAAGTCTTTCCAGGCTTTTCTGAAATCGGCCTATTCATCATTTCTTAAAGAACCATAATATTCCATTACATTCAAATACCACAATTTATCCAGCCATTCTGCAATTAATGGGCATTCACTTAATTTCTAGTTCCTTACCATCACAAAAAGAGTTGCTTACAAGACTATATGATCAATTCTGAAGGATCTGGCTCTCTTCAACAATGAAATGTTTCAAACCAGTTACAACTGTTCAATGAAGAAAGCCATATACACCCAGGGAAAGGGATATGAAATGTGGATCACAACATATTTTCATGCTATTGATGTTTGCTTGCATTATGTTTCCTCTCTCAGAATTTTTTTTCTTGTAGATACAATTTTTCTTGCACAGGAAGATAATTGTAAAAGTATGTATATATATATATATTTGATTTGTCAAGTATTTTAACATAATTAACATGTAGTAGACTTCCTGCCATCTAGGGGAGGAAAAATTTATAACAAAGCTTTGCAAGGGTCAATGTTGAAAAATTACCCATGCATATGTTTTGCAAATAAAAAGCTTTAATAAAATGAAAAAAAAAGTTACTTACAAACATTTTTGCACGTGTGGGTCTTTTCCCCTCTTTTACATTATCTTTGAGATATAGAACCAGGAGTGGCACTAATAGGATGAAAGGGTAAAGTAATAGGTTTTAAAAGCCTAAGGAAAGGGGAAGCAGATGGATTTTATAATCTGTACTACCAGAAAAAAATGGCCAGATTGATGGGATCAGATTCAATGAGGTTTTTAAAAAATGATCATGCCTAAGGACATGAATCAAACACCAAGATTTTTTTTCCTAATGAGGAAGATTCCTTTATTGCTTAAACTGAAGTAACTTGGCCAGTATTCCTAATCTGTGGCCAGCTCTTCTCCCCTTTATATCAAGAGGACCCAGACACAAAAATGAAACATCTATAAGACCACATAGAATTTTATGGGAACTTTGGTAGAAAAAGAAATTGAAGAAGCTATCAACGAACTTCCTAAGTAAAAAATCTCCAGTGCCAGATGGATTCACACAAGCAAATTCTACCAAAATATTTAACAACCAATCAATCCCAACACTATATAACCCATTTGGGGAAAGTAGCACAACCAAAAAATGGTGCTGATACATAAACTATTAAGAAATACAGAAAAAGAAAACTACAGACCAATTTCCATGATGAACATTGATATAAAAATTTTAAATAAAATATAAGCAAAAGGATTAGAGCAATTAACACAAAAAATTGTACACTATGACCAGATGGGATTTAGAGCAGTTATGCAAGACTAGTTCAATATTAAGAAAACTATAAGCATAAATAATCATATTGATAACAAATCCAACAGAAACCATATGATTATATTAATAGTTTCAGAAAAAGCCTTTGACAAAATACAACATCCATTCTTAATAAAAACAGGAGACAATATAGGAATAAATGAAGCCTACCTTAAGATGATAAGTCTTTATCTAAAAACATCAGCAAGCATTATCTTTAATGGGGATAAGCTGGAAGCCTTTCCAATAAAATCAGGGGTGACACAAGGATGTCCATTATTAACATTATTATTCAACATTCTATTAGAAATACTGGCTATAGCAGTAAGAGAATAAAAAGAAATTGAAGAAAAGAGAATATGCAATGAACAAACAAATGAAGAAATAGATGATATGACAGTAAATTTAGAAATTCCTATAGAATCTACCCCCAAAAAAGTTGCATGAATAATTAACTTTACCAAAGTAAATTTACATAAATTGTCAGCCCTTCTATATACTACCAATTAAAGTCTAGCTTTGGGGGCCCAAACTCATTTTTTGACTAAAACTGATGGGAAAACTGGAAAAAAAGGATGGCAGAAACTAAGCATAAACCAACATTTCACACTACATACCAAGGTAAGGTCAAAATGGGACAAAATTTAGAAATAAAGGGTGAGATCATAAGCAAATTAGTAGAACATGGAATAGCTGACTTATAAGATATGTTGATAAAGGAAAAATTTAGGACCAAGGATGATATTAAATAACATTATGAAAGTTTTATTTCATAAAATTTCAAATAATTTGCAAAAATAAAACAAACCAATGCAATCAAAATTACATAAGGAATGCAAAAAACTATATTTTTATAGTAAATATCTCTAATAAAGGCCTCATTTCTTAAAGATATAGAGAATTGAGCTAAATTTTCAAGAACAGAATCATTCCTTAATTGTTAAGTGGTCAAAGGACATGAACTGGAAGTTTTCAAAGATATCAAATCTATGCCTAAACATATGAAAAAGAATGCTTGAAAATATTGATTAGAGAAAGAAAATTAAAACAATTCTAAGGTCCTACACCATACTTATTAGACTGGCTAATATGACATAAAAAGGAAAATGCTAAATATCAGAGATGTGGAAAAACTGGGATACTAATATTTGGTGCCATTGCAAATTGATCCAACCATTTTGGAGAGCTATTTGGAACTTTGTCCAAAAATTGTGCCTGCCCTTTGATCCAGCAACAACCCTGCTAGGTTTATATCCCAAGAATTTTTTTTTTTAAAAATGGAATAGGACCTATTTGTAGAAAAATATTTATATAAAAAATTTTTTTGTGGTACTAGGAATTTGAAATCCAAGTGAGGCCTATTAATTGGAGAACAGATGAATAAACTATGATATGATTACAATAAAATATTACTGTGCTATAAGAAATGACAAGCAGAATGATTTCAGAAAAACACATATGAACTGATACAATATAAAAAGCAGTGTCAGTACAATGAACAACTTTGAATGAGTTGGCTATTCTGAATGTTACAACAATTCAAGATGATCCCAAGGGATTCCTGATGAAAAATGCTATCTTGCTGCAGAGAAAGAACTGATGTTCTCCTAATACAGACAAAAGCATACTATTTTTCACTTTCATTCTCCTTGCTTCTTTTAAGTCTTGCACAAAATAACTAATATGGAAATATTTTATATGTTTGTACATGTATAATTTATATCAGGTTGCTTACCATCATAGAAAGGAAGGGACAGAATTTGGAACTCAAAACTTCAAAAAAAAATCTTTAAAATTATTTTTACCTGTAATTGGGAGAAAATAAAACAGCATTCCATTTATTTATCTATTTATTTTTGTTTGTTTGTTTTGCAAGGCAATTGCGATTAAGTGACTTGTACAGACTCACATGTCTACTAAGTGTTAAGTGGTCTGAGGCCAAATTTGAGCTCAGTTCCTCCTGACTCGAGTTGGTGCTCTATCCACTGGGCCATCTGGATGTCCCCAATAATATATTTTTTTAAAGGAAAAAAAACTACTAGATTAACAATCCCACCGAAGAAGAAAATAAATCCATTCTGTACTAAGGAGATAGTGGGGAAAGCAGAACATTCTTAATTCTAGTTTTCTTTCATGCTATAGGAAAGGAATGTTTTCACACAAGTAGTCGGCAAGTATTAAGGAAGTAGTCTCTATTCACTTACTTAGAGCAATGTTAAATGAACACCTGAAAAAGGAGTAAGTCCCAAATAAATATTCTATACAGCATACACTTAAAAATAACTCTAAAAATGGCTGAATTTATGAGAATACTTGGGAAAAGACTTTGAAATGCCAAATATTATATTATTGAAGCAGATTGGCTCCACTGCTCAAAAAATGGCCCAAAGCTAAAAAATACTTTAAAATAAAGGAAAAAGAATACAATCTGAAAACTATAGACAACTGACTAAGAAAAAAATTACAATAATCCATTAAAGAGATAGTAAACCAACATATAAAAAGGAAGAAGTGATTACAAAAAGTCAACAGAGTTCATGTCAAACTAAAATGATTTCCTCTCTTGACAGGAGTATTAAACTTGTAAATTAGGGGAAAATGATGCAGATATAGTTTACCTGAATTTACTCCTCAAACTATTATACTGCTTAGATAAAGAAATATGAGAGGAAAATGAGATTAAATGAACTCAGAATTCTAATCAGTGTCAACTTGGCTGGGGTTGCCTATTAATGATCTATGTTTGGCCTTGTGTTAATTAACATTCTTACCAATGATTTGAGTAAATGAATGTTTATCAACTAACAGATAATACTTAACAGAGAGTGATAACTAATACATTGAAAGATCTTAATAGGCTTGAGCACTGAACTTAATAAATACAATTCAACAGGAAAAAGTCAAATTTTATAGCTGAATTTATAAAATCCTTTTCACAAACACAAGAGAGATATTTGTATTTTATTAAGCATTTGCTATGTATAGAATGGATATGAAGTTCAGCGTTAAAAATCCAATGTTACATTCACCTGTCACCATTTGCTTACTGATGAATATCTATTTTGTTCCTTTGTTACCACAGGATGGACTGCTTAGAATGATTTGGTATATGTAAGACTTATCCTGTCTTTGATCTCTTTTGGGTACATTCCTAGCAAGAGATCTACAAGCCAAAGGATATGAAAATCTTAGTCACTTTTTTCAAGAGCACAATTCCAAATTGTTTTCCAAAATGGCTAAACCAACTCAAATTTTTGTCAATATTCTATTGGTGAATTTGTCTTTGCAATTCCTCTAACAATGACAGTTCTCTTTGTCAATTTATGAGTATGATTCTTCTATTTATATATACACACACACACACACACACACACTTTACTTAAATATACACACACACTTATTTATATTTTGAATCCTTCCTGATGTTCTGCTGGAAACATATTAATGTTCCCTCTTGTTTTGTTTCATTTTGTTTTGTATAGCTTTTCTGTTTTTTCTTTTTTGCTTCTTCTGTTTCTCCAAATAAAATAAACTGTTCTCCTCTGATTTATTTACAATGTTAAAAAATAAGAATGCATGTTTTTTGAGCTTGCCATGCTATGAGGTACATAACACATGCGTAAACCTAGCTTCTGTCAGAGTGATGAATGGTTTTCTCAGCAGTTCCTGTTGAACAGGGATTTCTTTCATAAGGAACATTCTTCAAGGAGCTAACAATCTACAGGGGAAATACATGAATACATAAAATGCAAAATATGAAACAACATAAAGAGGGGAAAAGAATTAACAAGTGCTGAGCTATACAGAGGAGAAAGTATCTGAAATAAATCTTGAAAGAAGATAAAGATTTTTAGATCAACACTTAATGAAGCTACTAAGTCAAGAAATCTCATCTCCTAAATCTGCATACCCTCAACTCCTTATTCTCCCTCATCTCATATATTCAGTTAGCAACTCTTCTCAATACTAAGCTTACAATTTCAGTTGCATTTATTCCTAAATATTATCTCTCTTCCCTCTCCCATCCATTCTTCATACTGCTGATAAAAGTATGTGTATAGCCAAATTATTTCCCTATTCAATAAATTCAAGAGACTCCATAACATTTTGGGGATCAAAGATTTATAAATTTCTCCAGTTGGCACTTAAAAGCCTTTAATAAACTACATTTTCAAGCTTCTTCCTAGATTTTCCCCTTTACTCATGCCATAGTCTGTCTACCTTAACTGACCTTGTTGTTTCTCACACATTACTATTCTATCTCCTATCAAAATGTCTTTGTAGAGACCAATCCTCATGCCCAGAATGAATTTTCTCCTATCTTGGTTTTCCCAAACCTTTAGCTTTCTTCAAATGCCCATTTCAAGTGCCATAACCTCCAAGTATTCTTATCTTAATATTATCTTCCATTTTCTTTAATAGATACACATTTACCTAGATTTTGAGGACAGATAAGATTTCAGTTCTGTATTGCCAATATCCAGCACAGTGAGTATTTCATTAGAAGTACTTAAAAACAATTACTGATTGATGAAAACAAGAAAAGCAAATAAGCAGATTATCAAATCCTTACTTATTAATTATTAATATGAAGAATATACATCCTCTGAGCTTACTGTTTTGATAAAAAAAAAACTCCATTTAAATCAACAACATTATGCAATATTAGCAATAACGAGAGGTGATATTTTTGTTTGTAAGGCACCTTAAAGTTGCAAAGCATTTTAAACCATCACATCCCTTGATTCACACAGCAACTCTATGAGGCTACTATTATCTCCATTTGTGAAATAAGAAAATTAAAGACAAAAAAACTAAGACTTTTCCATTTTGACAGAGATCGTGTTTAAGTGTATGATAAAGAATTCAAGCCCACTTTTTTATCTACAAGTCTAGCATTCTATCCACTCTACAACATTGTCTCTAAGTAGGGTAAAATGAATCCTTAAAGATATTCTTTCTATAGTGCTTCCCATGTCTTTTTAAATACTGGAGAACAATGGTATCAAACTAAAGTAGAAAGAGATCTCTGCATGTTAAATGCTGACTTCAAAAACCACAAATCAATTGTATTTTATTTATTGTGTTAAACATTTTCCAATTACATTTTAATCTGATTTAGATTATATGTTGTATAATATTTTTAAAAATTGTATGTTGTATAACATTTCTTGTCAGATGAAAGGAATCTTTGGGAAATGAAAAAGAGTAAAACATGCACTTGAAAGTTGTACCCTTATATCCTGAAGGATGCTTTACATAAAGTACAAATGGATAAAGGATATCCTGATGATGAGGCATTCTGATATATTGATAACAGTGTACTGGTGGCATTGGGTCCCAGAAGAATAAAGGGATTCTCTTTGAGATCCAAGACCATATAAAAGAAATTGATCTAGAATCAAACAGTTTAAATCGATCAATTATCAAAATTAAGATATGTAATTCTGTGGAGTATTCAGACAGCTATAAAATAGACAGCTGCTGATCCCTGTTCTAAATAATTGTAAAACAGGAATGATTTGAGAGCTGATCTGGTAGAAGAAATGGATATCATAGATCTATCACATGATCAAAGTACTTCATAAAGAAGATGCAAGTGTATGGCACAAAGAATACTCAAAAAATGAAGTTAAATTTTTATGTGAACTGAATTTTAAACAGCCAACATAAAGCTAACATATTTTCTTAGAGTTAATGTTAGAAGTTCAAATAATAATAGGCCTGACTCTCTGGAACTTAATGTGGTAAAGAATTTCATTCATTTCAAACTATAGGTAAATTACTTCTAGAAACTCAGCAGCTGACACAAGAAGGTTTTTGGTACTGGAGATAGATATGTGGTTCAGTGGATCCAGCTCTATGCCGAAGTCAATAAGATTTGAGTTCAAATTCAGCTTTAGATAACTCACTAGCTGTGTGACCTGGGAAACTTCAGTCTCAAACCACTGGTGAAGGAAATGACAAACCACTACAGTATATTTGTCAAGAAAACTTCACAGGTAGTACTGGAACGCTATTTCATGGAATTACAAAGAATCAGACACAACTAAAAAAATGACTAAACAACAATTTAATAGAGAGTCAAGTCCAAGGCTGAAAAAAATTTAAGAGGATGTATTGAATTGATCTGAAGAAATATAACAAGCTTCTGACACAAAAATCTAATATCAATATTCCTATGATGATGCTACAATGGTTATAAATTATGAAAAATTATGGGTAGAGGTAGGCTACAAAGTATTGCCAATGGAAGAACAGTCAAGCAACTAATTATTACTACTGGTTGAGTTGTCAATTAATTCAAATACTGTTATAGCTCCAAGTTTTGCTATATGTGAAAGTAGAAATGGCAATAAAGAAAACAAAGATGAAAAGAAAATCTGGATTTCTCAAGAGAAATCTACATTATGTCAGCCATATTAATATTGTTTTAGATGCATGTCTATATATGTGGAAATGTGTATATATAAATACACGTATATGTGTATGTATGGATGTGAGTATAAGGATATATGTGTGTATGTATATATAGAGACATTTATCCTTATGGGTGTAGGTGTGAATATATATAAATATGCATGTGCTTAACTGTAGCCTACTTGAGGGAGGTGGAGGAGATGAAAGGGGGAAAAAAGCAATAAAGTAAAAAGTGCATAGCAGAGAAAATAAAAGAAAAACCTACAAGGAAGCAAAAAAAAAAGACAGTCATGAATATAATCTATTATTATAATGAAAATTTGTTATTACATATTGTGAATCCTCCCTTGATATTCTGCTGGGCACATGACAATTTTTTTCTTTTCTTTTTCTGTCTTTTTTTCTTTTGTTTTTTCTTATTTTGCATTTAAGTTTAAATAAATATTTTTGAAAATTAAAATTTAAAAAAAAAGAAAAAGAAAATCTGGATTAAATAGATGAAGTAGACACAAAAAGGGATCAGTGGCAGAGGTGACAATTCCAAATATAATTAGGGATTAATTCCCATGGTATCTGATAGAATATGTTAAAAATAAGGAAGAAACCTTCAACCTTTCTGACATCACAAATAAAAGAAAAGTGACAGAACTTACATAATTCCTGATCTCCAGAATTATTTTCTCATTCTTACAAAATCTTTTTAAGATCAACACATACATCAAAAGAATTCTTGATGAAGAAATGAGAAGCAAATACTCATCCTTTCACAGATTCTACAGGAAAGACATTTAATTTAGCAGTTGAAAAATATAGGAATATAAGGTATCAATATGCTTGCTATTTGATATAAAAGAGCATCCGATTTGGGGAAATTACATCTTAAAAGCTCTTTTCCGATAAGAAATCACCCATGGAGATGTTAAAAACTTTTGTTTTCTTGTCAGGGATGATTTTGTTCAGTTAATCTATTATTACTAATATCAAATGCATGTCACTATTCTGGAAGTTACTGAGTCCAAAAGATGGTAAGATCTTTCTCTGCAGTAATATTGCCTGGACTGCATCAAGATTTAAAACCTCCCCCAAATCAGACCCATAATCTCTTAAAAGTGTTTAGCATAACTTAACAAAAACCACCTCAATAAAAACTGCCTACAGTCCAAACAATGAGATACAGTTGGATACATAACCCCACAGGGCTGGTTTATAAGGACCTATGTCTGAGAACAATATTACAAAAGAACAACAAGGACAAAGGCAAAAGAAGAGGCAAATTTGTCTTTTTGGGCAAGTGCAAAATGTTTTCAATCACCCTAAACTTCTCCTTGAAACAAAGGTCCATCTTTTAAACAATATTATTCTTACTATATGTCTATAATATCATATATTATATTATATTGGAATATAATATAATGGAATATATAATAATCATCAGAGAATTAAAATTATAGGTTATTCTAAGTACAACAAAGAGATTAATGACAGACATGAGCAGATTGCTGTCAATTAGAAACCAAAAAGTGGGAAGGAAAAATCATGGACAGGGTGCCAAGAAAAATGTGACCAAAAAATGGAGCAAGAGCTCAAGATAACTATATAGCCCATGTTACAAACTAAGCCACAGCCAGCTTATGTATTTGAGGTATATACTTATGTATTGGGTACACAACTAATATCAAAAGACCAAGGAAGATTTCTGGTACTTGGAATGAGACAACTATAAAGAGCTGATTGGAAGGCATGGACAACAGATAAACAGGAAATGTGCTATGAAGGAGCAAACAACTTATAATAATGATATAAGCTACAGAAATAAAGTTTTTAAATATTGATGTTATTCTCATAATCATTAACTATATTAACCATATTAACCACATCAATATTAAATATAACAAATAAAATTTTTAAATGTTCACATGTGTGTCAAAAGATGAACCAATACATACCTCTGCCTGTTTATATGGTAAAATAAGCTTCTCACCCACAGTCACAGTCTTCCTAGTAACCAATGCTTCAAACAGCATCTCTTCTTTCACCTAATATAAACAAAACCCAGTATATATTTATTTAAAATATTTGGCAGAGCAAAATTACTGACTGAAATCAATGAAAAATTCATTTTTTCTTAAAGATGGGAAAAATAATAAAAAATGAAATAAAACAATAAAACAACATGTATATAGTGAGGCAACAGGATATAAAAGATAAGAGCACTGGTTTTTGGGTCAGAAAGACAAGCTCAAGTCCTTTATCTAACATGCACTGGTCAGGTCTCATATATTCTCTGTGCCACCATTAATTCTCTAAGACTGCAGAAGAAATGTGGTCCAGCACTGCTACAGGGCAATTTCTAGTCAGACATTCCCTCTACTATTGAGATTACTACACACATGTGATTTTCCCTACATATTACCTAACAAAGACACATACACAAATGTGTGTATGAACATGAGCATACCACTCCCTGCAATTTATTAAGCCTCTACTATGGACAAGTATACACATACTGCCAAGTGTCAATATATTTGAAAAAGATCAAATATATCCTACTTCATTGTGTTATTTCTATTCCACTTTTGTTATTTACACATTGCATATTTATGTGTAGGTTTCAGAGGCCAGGAGCACAGGATTGCCCTTCTTCAGGATATCCCTCCCTTTTCCGCTGCTACTTTCTAAGTCATACATGGATCTGGTATGGCTTAGTAGGTTAAATCTACTAGCATGTGTTTAGCAGCAGTACATTTTCTCTTCTCTCCCTTTTGCGCAGAAGATCTCACTTTCAGATCTCACCTCTAGGCAAACACAGTCTTTCCAACCACAGCTAGATCCATTCTACCCATGATCAAATACTCATTGTTTTAACTTGAGCTCTGGTAAAAAACAATTTTAAAAAATCTATTTACAGAAAATCTCAGAATTAGAAGGAACTCACAGGCCATGTTGTCAATCTACATTCCTGAACAAAAGTCTTCTAAATAACATGTCAGAAAAAGCAAGCATCCAACTTTTTAAAGGTAAGAAGCTAGGGAAAAGCCATTACCCTTTTAAGGCAGTGCATTACTCATTTTAGAAGCTAATTATTCATAAGCTCTATTCAACTTCCAGTTCATGAACACACATTCTAGTGAGGTAAACAAGAAATATGATAAAAATATATACAGAATAATCAACAAGAGAATAAATATAATATGTACAAAGGAAAACGAAAGGTGTTTTGGAGAGTGAGCACTCACTTCAGATATTGTTTATTTGAGCAACATAACAAACAAATCAAGGGAACCTAGATGTTATTTCATTCTTTTCCCTTATCTTGATCATCAACTCCCTATTAGCCATTTTTATTCTGTTCCAGACCAAAGAGCATTCTCTCTCTCTTTTTTAATTAAAGCTTTTTTATTTATAGAACATGAGTAATTTTTCTACATTGACCTTTGCAAAATTTTTTGCTCCAAATTTTTCCCCTCCTTCCCTCCATCCCCATCCCTAGATGGCAGGTAGTCTAATACATGTTAAATATGTTAAAATATATGATAAATCCAATATATGTATACATATCTACAGAGTTATCTTGCTGCACAAGAAAAATTGGATCTAGAAAGAGGGAACAAAAAAACCTAAGAAGGAAAACAAAATGCAAGCAAATGCTCATAGAAAGCATTAAAATGCAAAGATCATTCTCTTTGGCAGAAAAAAAGAGAGAATTAAAAATAAGAATTTTTAAAAGATTCTTAAGGAAGAGCTTCTTAATTAACCCATTCCTTTCCCAAATCTACTTTTCCTTTTTGAACCCTTACTTTCAGTGGGTAGTAGTTACATAAACATTACCTAGAGTGCTAAAATATTTGTTTCCTGTTCCAAGACCAAATAATTTTCATATTGCTTTCTGGATTTATTATAGTGGTTTAATTTGTCCTGAACTGGGATACTGAGTTGTGGAAAAGGAAAGGAAATAAATGCAGAAGAATTTACAAAATCTGACAAAATTTGGATTTACAGCAAAAGGGTAAAGAAAAATGAAAGATGATTCCAAAGTTTGGTGCTTGGATTAAAATAAGAAGAGGATGTTTAAGAAGAGCAGGCAAAGAACCAAAAGAAAATGCTTGGTTAAGTACATAATGATGATTTTTCAAATATCTAAAAGGTTGTGACACAAAAGAGAAATTAAACTTTTTTTGCTACATGCAGAAGTCCAAGTACTGGGGAAAAAAGGACAAAAGCAGATTTTGTGTTACTGCAACAAACAAATTTATAATACCTAGAGCATGAAAGAATTGACAGAGGGAATTTTTATTACTTGAAGTGACAGAAGATAGACACTTCTGAAGGATGCTAGGCATAGTATGTAAAAGAATGACTGAACTTTTGCAAGTCCAACTTTGAGTTTCTATGAAAGGGTATAGAACAGAAAGACCAAACCACAGTGTGGAAAACCTAGGGCTGGGGATTAGTAAGATAAGAGGGGGAAATGTCAAAAGAGGACATGTGATCTAGGGTGATGAGTTCATGTATTACTGCAATCTTTTCCCATGTCTATGACTTTCTTTCCCAATATATTTTTAGTCTCTATTCTACCTTATCATTTTAACAACCCATAGATTGAAACTGCAATATGTGCAGTCAATGAGTAAAGTATTAGATAATCAGTATTTAATTTAAAAAGCAAATAATTTAAATATTTTCTTATTAAGTGGAAGGGGAATGGAGAGGGAGATAAAATTGCTGAGACAGGACATAAACCTATGGTTCTGATGAAATAGTGAGCATAAAAGGGCTCTCCCCTACACCAAATGTAAAAAGACTCTCTACCACTCCCTATTTAAGAAATAAGGATTCAGAATCTCTCCCCATCCCTACTCCTCTTTTGCATTCTCCCTTCCACATGTTTACCAAGAAAAGGAATAAATTGTTAAAATAAATAAATAAGAGAAAAATAGACAGATGCATTTTTAAGATACAATAAAGCTAAATCATCACCATGGAATAATTATTGTCAAATGCAAATATGAAAAAAATTTGTGTAAAGAACAACATTTAAGTAAGTCCCAGTAGGCATATTTCTGCTAAATTATTACTAAACAGTTTAGTACCAGGACCTAAGTCTAACTACTGAGGAGAGTAATTATTGACAAATACTTGAAATCTATGTGGAAAAAAAATATAACAAAGATGTGACACATACCCTGAGGGAGAGGGCATATATTGATTGGAGAGACTAAAAACACAAGAAATAATAAGAAAAATTACAAAATTGCATAGTCAGCCAAGCTTCTTGAGTGATTTCTGAAAGTTCTTAAAAGAAACAATGTTATTTCCAATTGTTAATAAGTTCCTGAATTTAGTTAAATGTAGCCACCAAAAACCTAAACAAAAGGTTGAGCAATTGTTTATGAAATAGTATCCATGAAAATTTATCAGATAATTATTTGTTTTGGCAGTATTCATGGTGAATATGTCCACATACATAGAAATAGAGCTTTTCTTTATAAGAAATAAGATTAAGAAAAACTCCATTTCAGAAAAATGCAGATAATTTCATTTATTTTCCATGGATTCTGGCAGGGCGTCTAATGCAAGGAACTCAGACATATGTTTACATCAAAATTCACATGCAAATCCTTAAACAAAATAAAATAATTCCCTAAAATGGCACTATCCCTTTCAAAAGGTTTTTCCTCACTCTTTTGAAATTTTAAGAAGGCCATAAAAATAAATCCCTATATCCTTCTCATTTACTTTAGCCCAAAAGCACAACAAAATAGCTCAAGTCCATTAAAAAATTTTCAGCAGGTATTAATGCCTCAGGAATCCACAAACACAATAAATGAAGGCTTCATTTATGTTTCTGCTGATTACCTACAGAAGTGATGGAGAAAATGTTAATAATGCATATTAAATTTATAAACTATGTCACGCATACTTTTTTTCTCCTTAAGAGTCTGCTTGTTAAATGTTTTTCACACTGCTCCTCCCCATTCATTACAACTGTGAAATATTGAACTATCCTTTTATTTTACAGGGCTTCACAAGAATTTTAAATACACCTTCAGGTAGCTAAGTCTTGAAGGAAACTGGGATACTAAGAGATGGTGGTAAGAAAAAAAAAACATTCCATTCATGAAAGACTTCTGTAGACATCAGAACAAGGCTAATTTGATTGTATCTACAAGATAATATGCAATTAGGATGAAAAATAGGTGAATGCACAAAGTGCAAAGGGTTTTTAACTGTCAGAATAGTCTGCATTTGATCCTATGTGAAAAGTGAATGAGGAAAGCAAAGGTGACCAATTGGGAGATTATCAGAAAAATCTAAGCAAAAGGGTGATAAGGATATGAATTACAGTAATAATTCTGGGAGGGAAGGAGAGGGAGGAAGAAGAGAAAGAGGGAGCTAAACAGAGAAACAAATAGGGAGGGAAGGAGGGAGAGAGGGGAAGGAAGAGGAAGATGGGGAAGAGAGATATTGACAGGGAAAGGGAGAGAGAGAAAGACAGACAGACAGCAATTAGATTAGATTATCTAGGGTAAATAAGAGTAGGAAATTAAGTGTGAACTAAGGTTACCAAGCAGGGTCAATGAAAGGGCAATAGTATCCTTGACAGAAATATAGAAGTTTAGAAGGGGCTGCTTTTAGGAAGAAAAGTAACAATTTTCCTTTTGAACATATTGAATTTGAGATGTGGATAGTACATTTAAATTAACAATATCTAATAAGCAGTTAGCAATGTGGAATTTTAGTTCAAGAAAGCTGAAGGGCTAGAAATATAATATGGGAGTCAACCACAAAAGGGAATAAATAAACCCATATAATAAGATTGGAAGATGTAGACAAATAGAAGAGTGTTGCACTACTATATTAAATCTGACATAGACAACAGTGAAAACTGAACCATAAAAAGTGACTGTATGAGGGTTCATAAATAATTATCTTTTTCTGTTATACTATAAGGTAATGTTTGCAATTTGTTGATGTCTATTGAATTAATAATAATAAGGAAATTTTTATAAAACAAAGACAACTAGATAACTGTCAAATGCTATAAACAGATCAAGAGGAATGAGAAATGATAAAACATTTTTGGATTTGGCGATCAAGAAATCACTTCTGTTTGTCAGACAATGCATGTTAAGTTCACACAAAAAATTTTTCAAAAAATCTCCATACATAAAATTAAAACAAAACAAAAAAAATTAGCAAAAAGCTCCTCACCCCTTGTAAAAAACAAAAAACAACCAAAAAAATTTTTTTTAAATCTCCATACACAACGTTTCTATAATCTTTTCACATTACTTGCAAATACTAACATTAAATGAATTACTTTGCTTAAGACAAAGGTTGGAAAATTTAAGGGATTGAAGTAATTATTTAGATTATCCTCATAATTTTTTGAAGTGTCACACTATGTGAGAATGTGTGTGTATTTTTTAATCAAAGTCAGCCATCTCATGAGAACCTGCATTGGGCTTATGGTTGCATTGTTTTATTTTATAGAAGGTCAGATCTATGGTTAGTTAACCTGGTAAGCTAATTAATGCAGCTTAGTGAGAAGGAACTGCTTTTTAGTTCCTTCATGTCTTTAATTCCTGAGAGAAAAAAATAACTGAAATGTCAAGAAGCCATAGAGAAATGGGGCATGGTAGCTAAGGACACATACAGGATACTGGGACTCTGATCTATTTAACTCCCACAATAAAAACAAAATAAACAAAAAACTCCTTGACACTTTTCTCCTGAGCTCCATTCTCTAGTCTCCAAATGCCTGCTGGACACCTCAAACTTAACATGTTTATAATAGAACTATTCCATTTCTCCTCCAAGCCACTTTCCCATTAAACTTTCCTCATTGTTGTTATGATACTACTACCACCCCCAACAAAACAACAATAATAAAATTCCAGCCAAGCAAATTTATAGTCTCATAACCACATTTTATTCTTCATACCTTCATATTCTTCTTACAGTTAGCTGCCAAATTATTTGATCCAATTTTTTCACAACATTTCTAGCAACTCCCCTTTCTCTCATGGGTAACTGTAATAACCTGCTAAATGGACTTTTAGACTCCATTCTTTACTTTCTCCTACCCATCTCCATTTAGCATCCAGACTGATGTTCTTCAAGCACAGATCTGACCATATTATTCTCTATGTAAAAATTTTAATTTGCTCTCTATTGATTCTAACATAATATAAAATCCTTAGCCTACCTTGAGTCTCTCAGGTAGCCTCAGTCTACTTTCCACCCCTCTTTCCAGTCTTGTTTCATATTATTTCCCTTCATCATTCTGTTCCAGTTGAATTAAAGTGCTATCTATTCCCCTTTTCATTCCCTAACTTTGTCTATTTGCACAAGTAGGTCCCTATTTCTGTAACATATCCTTCTTCACCTTTACTTCATAAATGTTATAGCTCCTCTTAAAAAAACAAAACAAAACAAAAACAGTTCAAGTACTAATTCCTATAAATTCATTTCCCAATTCCCCAGTTACTAGACTCACTCTCAAAATCACTTTTCACTACATTATAATGTGTACTTTTTTAATTATACACATTAATTATTAGAATAAAAGCTCCTTAAATTACTCTAGTGGCCCTATTGATGGACTTTTCAAAGTGATACTTAACCCCCCCCACACACACACACACGCACAGATATATGTATTTTCAACATGACTAAATATAACACCTTTAGGGAAAAAAGAGATGATAAAAAGACATTAATAAAATTTTTTTTAAAATTAATTAAATTTGTTTACTGTTCATAATTTTCTATTTAAAACTCAATGGAGAAATAATTTATTCACCCAAAGAAGCTAAGCCCCAAACTGACAAATTTTCTGTCATATGGGAATTCAGTGGTATTATATAATCTTATTGGAAGTCTCTCAATTATTCCAGAGTTTTACTCTGGTTCAGCACAGCAGACAACAATGACATCAATTTAAGTTTAAGAAGCCTGAACTGTAGAATACTACAGTTCAGGCTTCTTAAACTTTTTGCATTTATGGCCCCTTGGTGACCCTGGGTATAAAAGGTATATAAAATCAAACTTTTACTGATAATAAATCATAACTTCATGACCTCCAAATTCAGTTTTTCAGTCACATGACCCACAATTTAAGAAGCTTTACTATAAACTAATTAATTGTATTTCAGCAGCATTTTTAAACAAAAGCCACCAAAAATTAAGCATCCTATTTCCTGAAACTCAAATCTAATTTACAACTTGCCATTAAATAATTCAGCTCCTTGAATCAGATCTATAAATAAAAAAACAAATACAATATTCAAGCAACTACTGTGTAAACTCTATTATGAACGATTTTAAATCTTGAAAAATATGTTAGTTCAGCAACCATTCTTAATAGTAAAAAAATAAAAGAAAATTCTATTAAAGGATTCACAAAAGATTGAACACAATTGTGATATGCAATATAGTGTTATCAAATATCATTATCTCATAAAATAAACATCAAAAATTAAATGAATTACTTGAACATTTACATTAAGTCATATAAAGAAGATTGAGTCAAAAAGATACAAATTACTACACCACCATATGTGAATAACGGGAACAAAACCCAGAAAAAAAGTTCAAAATAATCATGCCATGTTAAAGTGAATACACACATACTTGAGCAAATTTGGAACTATGTCCAAATTATTATAAAACTGTGCATACCCTTTGATCCAGCAGTATCTCTACTGGATCTTAAGCGATCACAAGGAAAAGGAAATGGACCCACATGTGCAAAAATGTTTGTGGGAGCCCTTTTTATAGTGGCAAGGAACTGGAAATTCAGTGTATACCCATAAGTTGGGGAACAGCTGAATAAGTTACGCTATATAAAAGTAATCGGATATCATTGTTCTATAAGAAACAATCAGCAGAATGATTTTAGAAAGGCCTGGAGTGACTGACATGAACTGATGCTGAGTGAAGTGAATAGAACAAAGAGAACATTGTACACAGCAACAAAATTATGTGATGATCATATATGATGGACATGGCTCTTTTCAACAATAAGATGATTCAGGCCAATTCCAATAGACTTGTGATGGAGAGAGCTACCTGCATACAAAGTGAGAACTATGGGAACTGAATGTGGCTCACAACATAGTTTTTTTCACCTTTGTTGTTGTTTGTTTGCTTGGTTTTTTCCCCCTTTTCTCATGATTTTTCCCCTTTTTTGACCTGATTTTTCTTGTACAACATGATGAATATAGAAATATGCCTAGAAGAACTGCACATGTTTAACCTATATCAGATTATTTGCTATCTAGGAGAGGGAGAAAAATTTAGGACACTAGGTTATGCAAAAGTGAATGTTGAAAACTATCTTTGCATGAATTTGGAAAAATAAAATACAATTAAGAAAATATACACATGCTTTTTATATTCTTTTTACCACATGCAAATAAGTCCTTCATAAAAACTTTGTCTCATTTGTCTTTATGTTTTGCCTTTGTATATAATCATATAAATTTATAAATATTTTTATTTAATAAAATGAAACATGCAATCTATAAAATTATTTTAAGGGAAAATGTATTATTTAGAAAAATCCCCAACAAATTTTAACAGCCCTTCCTTTTGGATCTTACCTAATTTTTTTTTAACTTTACAATGAATTTAACATTCACTATTAGTTGTTAGAATCGCAACTCTAATAGCTACAAGGTAATTGAAAAGAGATACTATGTTTTTAAAGTTTGCTTCTATTCCAACAGCTACTAAGTACCTTGATCATAGAAGAGGCTTCAAATGTCTATTTTTTAAAAAGTTTATTTTGCTACACTTTTTAGGTCTGACTCAATGTGACTTTTGGAAGAAGGTAGGAAGGTAGATTTCTGATCACCCCTCAACAGGAAAAAAAAATACAGGAAAAGTATAGCAAAGAAATCTAGAGGCTAATTGTGAGTCTGACCCCAACACTGTTTCAGCATTATAGCTTTAATTTAACTAGCTGTTTTTATGAACTTAAGACTTAGCTTGATGATCCCTCACACTCTTAAATATCAACAGCTCTTTTTTACCCTTTAAAATTTTTTTTATTGGATTTCTATATCCTATGATTCAAAGTACATAATGTGACCCATAGACAAACTGGTGAAAGAAAAAAAAAGTCTCATGAAGAAAAGTGAAGGTGAGCAGAATAAACACTAGCAGGTGTGAAAACACGGAAAACATCTATCAACCCCATAGTCATAGCCTAGAAACAGGAAACTGCACTATAAGAATTTTTTTTTAATGAAAAAAGAAAAGTTAAGCATGGAATAAAATGTCAAAAAAATCACAAATAATATTCTTTGAACTCTCTGATTTTATCCTTTATCCTGCAAAGGTTTACAAGAATACATCTGTATAAATTTTGCTAACTTTAGCTGGGTTGTCAGATGATACTGTCTACTAAAATCTAGAACACAAACTAGGGAGTTTAGAGGACAAACAGGACAGTTTGTAGCCTCTTCTAAAAAAAAAAAAAACCCTCATATTAGGGCTTCCTGATTTTAATGGAAGTAAATTCCCATGATAGGAGGCACACCCACATTTAACTGAAGATACACAAATAACTCTCCAAAGCCAAATACAAGTAAACTTTGGAGTACGTACTTCACAGAAATACTCTTGACTCTCCCTTAATACAATCAAAGGTTAACTGTAATCATGTAAAATTCATTTTAAAAAGTGTTCAAAATAATTTGGGAAACATCACCAGTTAAGAAGCACAATCTGATGATGAGCTAGCGAAGCGAACTGAAAAGTATCTAGACAGAGAAGAGCCAGGAGAGAGAGAGAATAGACAATAGTGGCAAATGCAGCAGAGACAGGCCTAGAACAACGAGCCAAGGCAAAATACCTTCAACAGAGGGAAATTAAAAAACTACTGGCAACTTGGAAGAAATCAGTTTCATTTAAGTAATGAGGTTACAAAAGGTTGGAGAGCTATCCAGAGGAGAGGAAGTGGAAGCAGCTAATACAGACAGCTTTTTCATGGAGGGTGGCTAAGAGAAGGGACAGAAGAATCCAATGAAAGGTGTTTTGTTTTTGTTTTTGCTTTTTTAAAGACAGTGAAAAGTTGAAAATTAGAAGGAAAAAGGAAATGACCCAAGATGCATTCTGCTAGAGGAGATAGGAAAGTAGAGGTTCAAGCACATATAGAGAAGAACTGTCTTTGTCAAACAAGGGCCACCTCTTTGTCAGGGACTAGAGAAGAGAGCGTGGGAGATGATATGAAGCAGTCTGAGATGAAAAAAATGCAAAAAGGGGACACTTGAGCCTAACATACTCAATTTTCCGAATTAAAATTAAAGCCAATATTCTCAGCTGACAGAAAGAGTGAAGAATTGTGGTAGGCTATGGGCTAGGAAGACAAGGTTTGAAACTAGTTCTGTGAGGAGTCCCTGAAACAGGGACTCAATTGGGGAGAAATGGAAGCACTGCCTTGCTGCAGTGAAAATCCAGGTGAAACTGGGTAATGTGAATTATTAATGTACCTGGTCAGCAGGATTGTGAGACTTTCTCTACTACTTTGTATGCAAGAATAAAAGCAGAAAAAGATGGCAGTGACTTTCAGGTGAAATTTGGTGATAGATGGGCTCTGCTATGGGGGAAAGGCTTCAAGAACAGAAGGCAATGAAGAGGTAAAAATGAAAAATCTTTAGGTTGAGATTAGAAAGGGATGAAAATGACATTGGAGCAGGGTAAGGGCCAGAGAAAGCATAGAGAAGTCTAAGTAGAGGGACATGAGGGCATGTGGTGGTAGGATAAGGTAATAGCCTAGTTTCTAATCAGGAATGTAGAAGACCCTTTGAGTAATGGTCACATTTGGTGTGTGAGCGTGTCCTGTAGGCCATAGAGATTTAAAGAGGTTAAGGAATCAAAAGCTTTGGCTACAGAGTGTGAGGGAGAAGTGATTAAATATACATTTCTCACACATAAACACTTATGTACATGAATATTTTAGTCACCTACTTTCATAACAGATGCTGAGGAGGAGACAAATGTGATACTGAACTCTAAGAAAGGAGGGAGAAGGATAGAGACAATTATACTAGAGTTGCCAGAATTTGAATTGAATAGAACATTTTGATTGTATGGACTTCAGGGGGAAAAGGAGAGGTTTAATGATGGAAGTAAATGGTGAATGTGAAAATGGCAGTGACAAGAAGTATTCCAACTCTCCCTTTGGGTCCACAGAGTATGGGAGAAGGTACAATCAATGATGCAGAGGATAGCAGAATAAAAATGAGCCACATCTCTGTGAAACCTAGATGGAAGGACTATGAGAGAAAGAGATCCAAAATCACACTGGTTTACTATGGATAGGAAGTTCAAAGGGCACAAGGGAAAGGATACCCACTGTGGGAATAGGGTTAAAATAGGGCTGAGAAGGATGAAGATGAGAGAACAGAAACAGAGAGTTGGAGATTGTTTGCTCCTGCATGGCAAGATAGCTATAAAGAGAAAAGGTGAAAGAGCTACATAAAACTCATATTCTCCAATCAGAGACATTATTCATATTTCATATTGTTCTCCTTGTCTATAATTCATTTCTTCTTCCCCTCCATAAATTTAAATTGTACCTGTCAAAATCAACTTTGTGTCCCAAAGACTTTAATTTCTGCACTCATATTACCTCTGATTTTAGAATGATAAAAAGTTAGAAAAGACTTTAGAAAAATCTAGTCAGATGATTTAATTGCAAGGATGAAAAAACAGAGGCCCAGTGAGTGAAATGGGTTGCCTAGTTTTTGAAGGTAAGAATAGCAGAGCCAGCATTTAAATTCACATCTTTTTTGAAAGAAATGCATAATAAACAACTCCTGTTCAACTTCATCTCACATCCACCAAATTGGCACACACAAAAAAGGGGGGAGGGAAAGATAGATGTTGGAGGGGCTGTAAGAGAATAGATACATTGGAAAGTGATTTAGAACTATGTCCAAACTATTAAATTGTGCATACCCTTTGAACCCAGTGATAACTCTAGTAAGTCTATACTTTAAAGAGATCAAAAAAGGAAGAAAAGGACTTAAATGTGCAAAAAATATTTATAGCAGCTCTTTTTGTGGTGGTAAAGTATTGGAAACTGGGAGTAAGGGGGGACATCCACCAACTGGGGAATTATGATATATGAATATCATAGAAAACTATTATGCTATAAGAAATGATTAGGGGATAGTTTCCAAGACACAAAGGTCTGTATGAACTGATTCAGAGTGAAGTGAACAGAACCAGGAAAATATTTTTATAATAATATCAATACTGTAAAGACAAATAACTCTGAAAGTCTTAGGAACTCTCTTCAACAAAATGACCAAGCATAATTTCAGAGGATCGAGATGAAACACCTAACCAAATGAAAAGTGATGGATTCAAGAGTACAGACTGAGACTCTTCTTTTTAACATGTCCAATGCAGGAATTTGTTTTGTTGGACTTTGTTACTTTGAGATTTGTAACAGAAGTTTTGCTTTTCTTACTTTCTCAATTAGCAGAAGGAAGCAAGGTACGAGTAGAGGATGGAAAGACAGAAATGGGAAGCATAAAATAAAAATCTGAAAATAAAATTTAATTTAAAAAAAAATCACACAATTTCACTCCAAATATAGTAGTATCTCAATATGTTTAATTCATACCTCATCTGCTTCAAAACCTTCTAAAATCTGACTCCAATGTCTCTTCCTGGCCTCCTATTCATTCTAGCCAAATGATCTTAGTTGTTCACAATTTTGTCATCTCTTTTCCCACTTCTTCCAAGCACAAGGCATTCCTAATACCTAGAACACAATTTCTCCAGGATTATTGTCTACTGAATCTTCTTGTAAGTTTACATTCTGCGGCTATCTCCTCCCCAAGCCACTGCTGATTCACTTAAATAAAAACAATCTCTAACTTCTTTCACTTTGTCCTTATAAAATAATCATAAATATCTATGTATTTGTTTGGTATCTTAATATACCATTAGCACTTTGAAGAGAAGGGAGGGAGAGGTGGCAAAGGAAGGGATGGAATAATTCAAAGTACATGCCATCGTATTTTACCCAGGGTAGGAAGCTATAAGTACTTGTTTCACTTCAAATGTCAATTCCTAGCTGAGAAAAAGGTTTAATAACAATACATATCCCAACCCAATCACTTAATTGATTTAACTGAAAATATTTTCAAATTTTATCTTTTAACATTCTATAATACTAAACTAGGTAAAAGAAAAAACATATCCCCCTTTGTTTTTAAAGTGACTGCTAAGTATCAAAAGAAAAAGTAGGCCACAGATATTTTCCTAGGTCTCTATTTGTTCTTCAACTACAAGTAAAGCATAAAATTTAATATCCAATTAGAACTACAATATATGTTGCAAAAAGTTATCAACTACTTCAGCAATATAAAACTGGGGAAGAGGGAATTAGGAGTTAATGGTATGGAACAAATTTTAAAATGTAAAATGTTATATTGATGAGTCAAAAATTCAGAATAAGAAATTTTAAAACATTTATTATGCAGCTAAAACAATATAATCTGAATAGTTGTAATTTCCTCCTCGTTTCTGCTATCCCAAACAGAATTTTCATATTAAGAGAAAACTGTCCTTTATGTGTCTCCTGTGTCTATGTGGTTAGGCATTCCTAGAGAGGCACTGCATTTAGGCCCCTACAACAGCTTCATAATTAATCCATTTCCACATCCTCTGCCCAAATGAGTTATTCAGATCTTCTAACTCTTCCTGATCTCCTTAGGGGTTTTCTTGGAAAAGATATTGGAATAGTCGCCATCTCCTTCTCCAGTGTGTCCCTATTTTTCTTATGAGAAACTGAGGCAAATAGAGGTTAAATGACTTGCCCAGGGTCACAAAGTCAGTAAGTGTTTGAACTTAAGTCTTCTTGGCTCCAGACCTCATAGTCTCTCTGCTGCACCACCTAGCAACTCTGGCCAAGTACAGTAGCTGCTGCTAAAGAGTTTCTGGGAGAAGAGCAGCAATTCAAAGGACTTCCTAATTCTACATTTACCCTGTAAAGTGGAGGGCAGGGGGAGGGGAGGGAAGAAGAGAAGGGAAGGCTTGTGTAGGATAGGAAAAAACCAAAACAAAGAGAACAAACATGTAGGCACCCTTTTTGAACACAAATTTGCCATAGCTCTCCAAGAATTTTTTTTCCCCTAAATATCAAAGGTAGAAAAAGCATTTAAGACTTCAGTGACAGTTTTTGTTCTAACATTTTCTTTAATGTGTAATATTGATCAGGGCAAGGTATCTGGTTTTTTTTTTAAGTAGTTCTGAAACATCAAATAGTGGAAATAAATATTTCTGAAAAGAAAAATGGTAATTTCCCAATACTCACTTCTAGTAATTCTGAAACAATTGGCAATATTTCAGGATTACAGATATCTATGGAATCATCTCGATATGTCTTCTTTTTATAACAGATATTGCCCAAATGTAATATCGCTGAGAGAAGAGAAAAAATCCTGTAAAAGCAAAAATGATATACATTCTAAATTTTGATCATGAAGCATTTTTCTAAAAACAAACTTCACCCCCCACCTTCTTGCCAAATCCATTTCATTTAAACCATAGAGCAAATAAAACAACCTAGAACAAATTTTAAAACTTGATTTCAAATAAAAAATGAAGTGAATGAAACATCTTCAGAGTGACCTCTTATAATGTACAATGTTTAGACACATAGTGTGTTATATGAATAATGTAGATTAGGGATCTGGGATGTTTTTATTTTAAAGAATATTGAGTCAGAGAAAAAATAGTATTTCCATTAAATAGGCTTATTAAATTTCTGGAATGATGAAAATAAAATAATTTAAAATACAGCACCCTGTTCATCTAATATTTGAAAACTCTGTTCAATTACATTGTAAAAGAAAAAAGGCAGAAATTCTGATGTCAGAATCCTTTGACAATCCATTTCTAATTACATGTGAACTCCTGCACATCCTCTTGGGACACTGCTACTTACTGTATAAGGAATGTCATATGGAGAACAAGAAGAAGAAAGAAGAAAGAAAAGGAAAGCGAATACTTCTAAATTATAATATGTAATGGGTAGAAAAGAATTTTAACTGCTATATGCTTTGGGGATAGAAGAGAAGAGTAGAAGTTATGAAAAAGAGAAAAGTACAAAAAAGGAATAAAAAAGAAAAAGAAAAATCAGAATAACAAGCTTATCAAAGGTAATAATGAAATCACAAAGTAGTTGTAGCAACTACAACTTATCTTAGAAATCCTGAGGCTAGAATCAAGGTTTCCTAACTTTCAACTCAAAAATCTCTTCCTACAATCCTCAACTATAAAGACTTTCATAAAAGCCAAAACCAATTGCTCAGTAGTCTAGGAAAAACCTAGCCTCAAAAGACTAAACTGGGGAGCAGAAAGAAAAGACACTAGGTAAGACTTCTTTCTTCAGGGACAAAAAGAAACCAAACCCCATCCCCAACTCAAAAAAGCCCCGCAAATTCAAAACCAAACATCTATTTTAGCTTCAGTCAGATAGAATAATAGTGTAAGAAACAAGATAAGTTTCCTTGAACATAAATACTACTCATTATCAATGCCTTAGAATCCCTCAGGCTCTACATTTCTACCACTTTTAGACCTGCTAATCTTCAATGCCTGAGATATTTCTGCAATCCAGATTTCTTCCTTCCTAATCTCAGGATGCCAAGTACCACAGAAGAAACAAAGCAACTGGGGTTAAGTAACTTGCCTAGGATCACAAAGCTGGTAAGTACCCAGTGTCTGAGGCCACATTTGAACTCAGGTCCCCTTAACTCCAGGGCTAGTATTCTATCCACTGTATCACCTAGCTGTTCTCCAAATAACATTTTTCAAAGGTAGTTCTTATATTGCTTTTAAAGAGATAAAGGATAGAAAAGTTTGTTTAAGAATTTATCAAATCAACTCACTGTCTACGGGTCTTGGGAAGAAATCCCACCATTTCCATTGCCAGCTGTAGTCGTTCAAAATCATGCTTCAAATCTTCTCCATCAACAGAGGAACAATCCTGTTGGTTTGAAATGTAAGAAATCAAGGTTATCTATTTGATTCAAAACTAAATATAATTGATGCTTATATGACCAAATCATAATCTGAACACAAAAAATTCACTTTTCTCAATATTTTACTTATTACAAATCAGATAATGATGTTATTAATATCAATAGCTCTTTTCCAAAGTATTTTGGCATTTAAGATTGTTTTAGAACAGCTATAAATAAGTTTCTCATTATAAAGGCATATTTCTATTTATATACCAAAATCAAAGACATAGTGCAACTGTTTAGTTAATCCACTATTTCTGGGCTCCTTTTGTAAGTGGACAACCAAATAAAGACTGAGTAATAATAAGGGAAAACAAAAAGGCAAAGAATAGTACTTTTCAAATGATATATATTCAAATGTGGCTAAGAAACAGTCTAGAGTTCCACAAAAATGACTATTATGTTACCATAATATTTCCATTTAACTTTCCTAGGCAATAAAAGGAAATTTTATTCTAAGTTGATCAAAGTTATTTCTTTAAAACAAAATAATTCATTGATTTATCTTGGAAGAGCTTCATTATTGGAAATTATCCTGCTTTGGAAAACTAAGAATGACTTTAAGAATCTGTGTCATAATAAGACATGTAGTTGTTCAAATAAATACTTGAAGATTTGAATCCAAGAACAAGTAGCATGTTTAAAATGTATTAAATCTCTGGGGGAACAAACCCCTATCTATATATGAGAGACTATACACTACAGAAAATTATTTATGGTTTGTTTTTTGTTTTTGTTTTTTTGCCGAGGCAACTGAGGTTAAGTGTGACTTGCCCAGGGTCACACAGCTAGGGAATGTTAAGTGTCTGAGACCAGATTTGAACTCAGGTCCTCCTGACTTCAGGGCTGGTGCTCTATCTACTGCACCACCTAGCTGCCCCCTGCGCCACCTAGCTGCCCCAAATTGTTTTAAGAATTCAAGTGTTTTGTTCTCATAATTCTTAGGGAACTTCATGCTTCCCTCAATAATTATTTTTTTAATTGAAAATTATCTAAGTAAAAAACAGAAGTGAAAAAAAAAAATTACCTGACTGCTTTGATGGGAAACTTAGAACATATTTTTTCATCTTAAAACTCGTATGTGAAGAACACTCATTTTAAAAAGTAAATATGTTCCCAAATCAAATAAAAATTATATGCTTCCAATGAAATAAACAGAATAATAAAGATATAAAGATTCTTTGGCTTTTGGCTTGAATTTTCAATCAAAAAGAATGAATAGTGAAAAATCAATGTAAATGAATACTTATGACATAAAATCTGACAAATGTGAAGACTATAAACAAATACAGAAATACTAATATGAAGCAAAGTAGGATGAAGGAAGAAGATGAACACAACTATTTTCAAAATGGGAGCAACCAAATCGAATAAATACACGAACGATTTAAAAGTACAGAAACGTGTAAAATAAATATAATATAGATATTATTTTGTAATAGTGCATAAACATATGTAATTCCTCTTAACTAAGGTTATATAATGTATCAATTTTATGTGTAATGATTACTTTGCCTATTTAATAGTATTAGTTGAGTTAAGAAGTTACCAAAACTATTATCATATACTTGTGATACTAATTCAAAAACACTAAAAAAGGGGAAAAAAACCCAAAAACTTAGCATTTCCATTATCATAGCTTTGAAAGCAAAATGACCTCAAAGAACAGATTTCACATCACAATTAGCAGTAAATCTATTTTTGACCATTATTCTCATTTCCTATGTTTACTATAGTAGAAAAGATAAACTATTTTGGCTATACTACTACTCTATATTCTCAAAAGACAACTCTTATTATCACCCCATGGTCTCAACAGAAATACAGTGATATTCTCTTACTTTCATAGATGGTTAGCTTAGATGACTTCTAAAGTTTCTACCAAATTTAAAGGCTATTTTTCTAAGAAAAAACTTAAATATGAAGTGTCATAAACCATACAGCTCTGCAACATCCAAAATTACCTGACATTTATCACTTAAGTTCAATGATTATCAGTTTCCTAACCTATAAAATAAACAACCTTAAAAGTTTTTCTAAGCTCTAAATCTTTAATTCTGTGAATCTTTATCTTAAAAACACCAAAAAGAAATAATAATATTTTACTAAAAAGAACACTTTAATCTTAATTTTTTGGGGTTTTTTGGGCTGAGGCAATTGGGGTTAAGTGACTTGCCCAGAGTCATACAGCTAGGAAGTATTAAGTGTCTGAGGCCAGGTTTGAACTCAGGTCCTCCTGACTTCAGGGCCGGTGCTCTATCCACTTCGCCACCTAGCTGCCCCTAATCTTAATTTTTATAAACAAAGAAAATGTTCGTTTCCAAGAAGACTGACAATTGGCAGTAAATCAATGTTTTCAAATTCACAGATAGCAGAGTTAAAAATGTGCATACAGCAAGTAAAATACAATGTGTATTAACATATGATAGGCACAGAAATGATAATCATTTTCAAATAAGTAGTCTATATGCCACTCATTTGTCCAAAAAAATCTTGGGCAACACTAATCTAAGTTCTATTTAGTGATTTAAAAATAAATTTAAAAAAATAACAGCTTGGTAAATGGAGGAAATGTTAATCTATTTAATCCAATCACCTTTCTTAAGACTTTGGAATTTCAATACATAGGTGTCTACCCCAAAATAAAGAAATATCCAAAACTTCTAAGTGAATTTTAAAATTTCCATTTAATTTTAGACAAACTCCATTACTTGGTAGGTTGATTTCTAGTTCTTTAAAAGCTTTATTTTGAAACTACAAATGAAGAGCTTTCATTTGTAAGAGCTGAAGGCAACATTTGAAATATTAGTGATAATTATAGAAGTAGAACTAATAAAGAAAAAAGCAGTAATTGACAAACCTTATTAAAGTTCTACCTAGGACTTTGTAATATAAATTTAGATTAATCATTTTAACTTACTTTTGAAATTGCTGAATGCTGACAGATTCATGAATAACAGCTATGATACATATCACTTTATAATGGCATGAAACTACCACAATAACCAACATTATTACTTAATGTTTTGTTACATTCATCAAAAAACACTTATTACATAGGCAACATCTTCCAATATTTATCCCTCCAAATCTCTCTTTCCCCACATTTTTCACCCCCTCACCTTTCTCTCTCCTCTCTTTCTTTTCCTCTTTCTCCCCGATCTGGTGTAGTGTGTGTGTGGATCACTCTGCCTCCCCCCACATACATATGTATGTCATATATATATAAATAGTTGTTTCTATTGCACCCCATTTTGAGGAGGCAATTTGTCTTTGACTTTCTTTATAGTTTATAAGGGTTATATAATATCTGCTTCTGCATTTAATCTGTTGTGATATTGTTTTGGTTTAAGCATATTAAGAAAATCCAGTTTCATACAGAAAAGCAAATTGGAAAGAGAAGAATTTTTAATAGGAAAGTAACATCTTAGTATTATGAAAATAATTTTGACCTCAAGGATCCCCTGAAAAGGTCTAGGGAATGCCCAGAAACCTTCAGACCACATGTGAAGAACCACCGACTTAAGAGAATAGCTTTGAAGAAGTTTAAAAACCACTCCTTTATAGATGACTGATGTCCTAAGTAAAATCTCCTGAAAAAACTCTACTTGGCAGTACTTTGTCAATATAGTTTTTATCTGATCTTCATAAGAAATAATTAAATTTTTTTATTAAATTTTTTTGTAATTTGCATTTTTATCAATTCAATCCATCCCCCAGTTGTATGAATTAATTAGGGAAAAGTTAGCCAAGCAACATAAAGGGCACTTAGTACAACGCATAGGGAGCCTATGGAGACTCCCCCAAGAGAAGGTGTTAAGTTTAAGTTAAATAATACCTGACATACATTGTATGTGGAACCCAGGGTAAGTTATTTAACCACTCATTCCCACAGGGAACATGCTAAAGAGTTTAAACTATGAAGAAGTTGAAGAATATTGGTAGAGCAATTTTCTCAGCTGGCTTTCTCTTTCTTACATGGAGCTTCTCAATATCAGTGAAATCACAGATCAAGTCCAAAATAAAACACACCACATAAGCAATGAGTAGTTTTATATATAGTTACTTTAAATAAATAAATAAATAAATTTGCTCTCTTGCTTTGAATAATTTTTAGCACTTCACACTTGCTCTAAGTGGAACATAACACAAAAAGTTAATATTTCTGTTAAGGTTTGTCAGAATGTATTGGAGAAGTTGGTAAATAGCTTTAAATGAACCCTATTATAATTTGACTTAACACACTGAATCTTTTAATTCTTTCAGAAATCAGTGTAAAACATTTAAGAAACAGTAATAAAATTACTCCATAAATTTTTCTTCATAAAATGTGGCAATTCTGGAATCATTTTTTAAATCTTTGAAATAAACTAGATTTTTAATAAATAGAAAAGTAATCACAAACAACCAGGATTAAAACAATGCAATCTAGAGCAAAGAAAAATGAAGGGACAGAGCACACAGATGAATAGAAGCATATTAGCTGAAAAGAACTTATTTTAAGTTTTTGACATCTGAATTATTTCCATACAGGTCAGGAAAAAGAATAATATTATTTATCCTTTCTTCATTAATTTTCTATTTGCCCTCAGTTGATATAACAAATAAGCTAAATTTAAAGAATTGCTTGATTTTATGCTCAGAGCCCAAAAAATTATGAGTATTGTCAGTTCATTCTAATTTTCTCAGGGTTGTGTTATGAAATTTCACTAAAATTTCTTTGAAAGAAATATAGAATTATTTTCTCTCAGAACTAAAAAATACACAGGACCAAAACCCATTTTGAGTTTATTTTTAAAAACAGAAAACTAAAGGAATCTTACATTTTAACAGATCAAACTTAATCACTACCCAAATATGAATTAGGTTCTATTAAAAATAATTCAGAGATCTTAATACACATGGGCGTGTATGTGTACATACACACACACACAAAATTCTGATGAGAAACCAGGTTAAAAATTAAGCACAGGATTGAAGTGCAGCAGTAGAGAAATACTATCTTCATTTTAAGGGGGGAAAAAACTAGCAGTAATTATATAAATTACTTCAATCTTGTTATGATTTAACTTAAGTTTTTTTTCCATTGGACTGAGTAATTCAAAAATTAAAATAGATCCAGTTTGTAGAAATATTCATTAAATTAAAATTTAAAGATTCCATCATCATAAAATATAGCAACTTTGAGATCATCTTTTAACTATAAAAAATTCATGATTCTGATATTCAAATGCAACTGAATCTAGACTGAACTCTAGCTTTAAGAATTAACCAAGAAAACCTAGATAGGTTATTACTGGTATAATTTCAACCATGTAAGTATACACCATCAAGTAATCTAAACTATTATCAATTGTTCAAGTTCTAATTTTATACATTTAATTCCCAAAGTTGTTAAGTTGTGAGATGATAATCAAATGAGCAAGGTAATACCCTTCACCAGCAACACAGACTACCTGTGTACTTGTACTGACCGGCTCAGAGTCATAGTAATAATCATCCCAGCTCTGTCTGAGGGGTTTCTTTGTCATCTGAAAGTAAGGCAAATCCAGTTAGGAAGAGATAAAGAAGTACAACAAATTTTCCTAACCATCTTTTAAATTAAGTAAGCATGTAGCACAGCTACAAGCAACATAAAAGAAGATTTTGCACAGTAAGACTGAAATGAGATATTTAAGAAATATTCTGGAAAATCATTCATCAGGATTATCAATACTTGTTCTTATACTCCGATTTTTATAAAAACATACTTGAGTTACAATCTGAACAAATAATAGATAAAAAGAGGATAGTTTTTTAAAAAAATTACAAATGCCTAAGGTTAACAGTTTTAGGGGTGTTTGTCTCTAAAAACGATAAATAGTAAGTAAAGGACTAAATTGCTAACCCATAATTCAAATGGTTTATTTCAGGAATCCAGAGAATGACTGTCCCAGAAATGGAATTATGACCTTCCCCAAAAATACCATTTAATTTTAATGAAAAAGCTCAAAGTACTACAAAGAAATAATCATCTTCAGTGTTATGAAAGACCACATTTTAAAATTAATGTCCATAATACCAAGTTGACCTGCTACGTGCATTACTATAACTACGTCCTAAAACACCTACATTGCTAGCAAAGTAAGTTATTTGCTTTAGATGTAATTATTCTTTTAATTTAAATAGTAAGCTTCTTACAAAATCTCTATATTACTCATGAAATATTAAGCATAAAACTTTAATCTTTTCTATTAGGATTTTTAAATCCTAAAAAAACAAAATTTATTTTTATCTTCAACATGGACAGATAACATGACAAAGAGTGAAGCATACCTAATTTTATTAACATTTATTGAAGTTATTTAAGTATTCTACCTAGTCTTTGCAAGTATTCTTCTGGGGGGAAAATCATTTAAATCTGCTTTGGTAAAAATAATTTCAGAGAAAGATCTAAAATTTCTAAATGCCTTAAAATTGGTAGTTTTCATTTTGATTTAGAAGTAGATTTGTTATTTTGTTAAGCTAATCATACTACAAGGAATATGTCTATATATCTATAAGTATATATATATATATATGCATACATATAAGTAGATGATTTTTATATATATATATATGTATTTATATAAAGAAAAACGACTCAAGCGTGAAATCATGAAAGGAATTAGATACTAAAAACCTGCAAGTATATAAATCATACTTTACATGAAAACTTGGCAAAAGATGATTAGTAACAACATTAGTAACAACACTCAAATAACAAAACCATAACAAAATAAGAATTCTTTCCTATATGAAAAATATGCAAAAGCAAAATAATATGAATCCCCTTATTTCAGACATTAAACCTAAGAGAGTAAAAATATGTAGAAATGTATCAAATAAGACTCTATAAATTTTATAAAATTAGGATTTTAACTATTCTATTCAATAACTGTTGCCTACATCAAAGGATAAACACTAGTATAAACTTAAGTACATTTATAACAATACCCAACATTTCAAAATGTCTTCCTTCTCTCCAAGTCCCACCTGGTTAAGGTAATGATACTCCTCAGGCTGCTTAAGGTGGAATGCTGCCTTCTCCTCTTCACTTGCTCCTGCCAGTAAGTAATAGAACACATGGTAGTTCCTGTCATAAAAATGAATAAATAATTAAAATTTGTCAGCAGAGAAAAACATATTTAGACATTAAATGATGCAAAAAAGCCACATGCTCTTTAAATGTTAGATCAAAATTTACTGGTAAAATTATTATATGGATGAGTGATTTTTTGTTGTTCATTTATGGCTTGATTCATTTTTCTGATATTGGATTAAGATTCAACTATTTAATAAAATAATTTGAAATTATTTGAGAAAAGTCACTTTTAAACCAACAATTCTTCTGCTGTGCATGCACGTCAAAGAAAAAAATTTGTAGTAACAAAATACATGAACTAATGCAGACTGACATAAAAATAATGAGGGGAATTAAACAGTGAATATAGTATATAAATGAAAACAAAACTAAAAATCTAACATTAATAATAGTGTCCAATCCCAATTTTAGAAAAAAAGCTCCCTTTCAGAAGATTGATGGAAGGAATCAGTGTAAAAACATGGTATAGACAGTCACAAACCATAGCTAAATACAATGATTTTGCTTAAATATCTTTCTGTGCTAGAGGAGGTTAAGTGGCAAGAAAATATGGAGATGTTAAGGAGACAGAACTGGTACAAAAACAAAAGGTTTTTTTAAAACTATAATTTATAGAAGGACATGGACACAATGAGCAAACCTAGGAGAAAATTAACAGCAACCAACTTCTCATAAAGAATATAGATTAGTCAAGTAGGAAGAATGAGGTGTAACAAAGAAAAAATTCATGCAATGGTAACCAAAAATGTGATGAAATCAAAATCTCCTAACCCAAGAATGGACAAAGAAGAGACAAAGAAGAGTAGGGACAAGTGGTACACAAGATGATTTAAAAGCTCTTTTCTTCCAGAAATCTACCCTGATGTCCAGGCACCGTGGAGAACACAGACTCCTCTAAATTGAAGCATTAGTGACATAGGGGCAGAAATGGATAGTTGGAACTTCCAGAGGAAGAACGAACTACAAGAACCAAATCAAAGATCCATTAAAAATACTGAAAAAGTTCTGCTTGTCCTTTCTATACTCTCTCTTACTTTATGTATTGCTCTACGTTCTTCATTTTTGTCATTTGTTATATTATAGCACAATAAAATTAGATTCTATTAATGTCTTTTTTTATTGCTATACCTCAATTCTGGTGAACATGAATTTTTCCACTTTTGTATCATTTAAAAAAAAATGTATAAGCCTCTTTTCCCACATGAACAAGAATTTCAGAAAAAAGTCCAGGCAAAAAAACAAACAAACAAACAAACAAACAAAAAAAAAAAAACATTGAATTCAAAGAGTCTAAATAGTTTTGTAGTTGTTTTCTTTTAAAAAAAAAAAAATAAACAGAAAGTTGCTTTCCCAAAAGTTGCTTTTTTCATTTTAAAGTTCTGTCAATTGTAGAATGCCATGCCTATTTTCTCCTCAGTTAAGTTAGCACTGAATTCATAATTTTTTTAATTAAAAAAAATTGGAAGAATTAGAGGATTGTAGATCTAAAATTTGAAGGGACACAATACCACTAATATAGCCTTCTCATTTTATATATAAGTAGGTTGAGGATGAAGTTACATCATCTGTTTACTATACACAGGTAGTAAAATATTACCTTTTTTTTGCATTTTATCCAGCACTAAATGGCTCATTATCCATTTATATTAAAATTATTAAATATGTTAAATTCTGACAACTGTTAGAATACTTAATAATTCCCCCTTGTTATTTTTGTCCTCTTATTTACAATATAAATTTTGTTACCACTATTGCTAATTCTATGACATAGCGCTTCTAATTGTTAATAGAATAGATCTAGAGATTAATTTGAGTAATATTGCTATTTTTATTTAATTAACTCAGCAAAATCATGTACATTAGGCCTCTCCAATTATTAAATTCATTCTTTATACTTTTGTTAAAATTGTTTTTATAATACTCTTGATTCCCCTCTTGCAAAATCTTGATATTGGTATTACCCAAAGATTTTTTTTATCATTTTATCATAATCATATTACTTTTCCTAAAAAGTTATTCTGAAATTTTTACTGATATACAGAACTGCTTGTGTTTTTATTATTCTGCTACATCAGTTTTTTTGTTTTCTTCAGTTTAAAAAGGCACCCTTATAGCACTAGCAAACAAAAATGTTTTATTTTTTTCTTTCAGCTTATTCCTCTAATTTTTTCATCTTGCCAAGAGATAAAATATGCAATTCTAAAACAGTGTCAAATAATGATGGTGGCAAGTGTACAGTACTCATATATCCACATTCTTAGGGGGAAAGGTCTGACCACTACTCCTTAACAAATTATGCTAGTTCACAGTTTCAAAAACTTCTGCAGTTTATTATCTTTTGGTTTCTATGAAGTTTATTACCCATATAATTATATTTATCTCCTAATTCTGAATTACCTTTGCATTTCTGACATAAATCCTATTTGACCAAAATGAATAATTTCATTAATATATAATTGTCATCTGCCAATATTTTAGTATTTTTGTATCATTTCTCATTAATGATATAAATTAACACCCATGCACATATGTATGTATATGATTCTCTGATTTTAAATGTTATTCCAGGTGTATACTATGTGTTGGGGAGGGGAAGAAAGAGGCATATCTTTAATTCATGTCTTCTGATTCCACTTACAGCACTCTCTATATACTCTGCTATGCTATCTCTATACCATCAATGAGAAATGATGCAAAAATACTTAAATATTGGTAAATAAGTATAATATACAAATATGTTAAGTCACATGATCTCTATCTCAAGCAAAGGATTTCTCTAGTAAGAAATGCATTCTATATTGATAGAGGGACTTCCCACATTGAGAGCAACCCATAAAAACAAAATCACAATTCTTTTATATACCTTTGTATACATTAAGATGCTGATTTTTCCTTCCCTTTGTTTTTTTTAGCCCTGCTGTGTCTGTCAATCAGAACTATATGTGCTTCAGATAAATAGTAATGCAACACTCTTTTTCTATTTGGAAGCAGCTTAAAATACCATGAAGGCTGAACATGGGCAAATTAACAGGTGAATTCAAATGGTCCTGGTAACATTTTGGGACATCTCTTTGCTACTTTAGCAACTGGCTATTTAAAGTATATATAAATAAATATCTTCTTGCAAAATTGTCACATACATTCTAAGCTTTATTGACTATATATCTAAGACTGTTTTGATTTCATCTACATTTATTATGATATCCCTTTTAACAGTTTTTTATCAGTACTGAGCTATTAGCTCATATATTTCCTCTAGAAGCCACCAAACACTAAGAAATAAAAATAAGTTTAGGACAAACATTCTTAATAGGAATTAATTCATCCTTTAAAAGATCTTTTTCTCAGAAGACCACATTCCCACACTTCTGTGTTAATCTATCTAAATCCATTTTTCTGCTTCCATCTGGGCTAGACTATGTCTAGCCACTGGCCTGAATGCTTCCCGAGTCTCTGTGTTGTTTCCCCCACTGATCTATACATATTTCGGCTGCCTGTTGGTACAACAGTCCTACTTCATTGAAAATTAGCCTTCTATTTGCATCTGGGACACGGTCATTGATAAGTGATGTTATGGTTTAATATGAAAGAGCACGTGCAACAAATATGTCCCTTTATTATTGTTAGCAGTAATCACAGTACTATCTAAATAAGTATAAATGAAACAGAAATTTAAGAATCTGATTCATATAGTCTGTGAACATATATAAAAATACATATACATACATACATATTTGTGTGTATTTATATGTGTGTGTATAGGCAGAGAGAACTTACCGTTCATTGTGTTCTTGATAGACTAGTCTAGATTTCTCTAACAGGTATTTTTCAACATAAGCTCTGCAATGGAAAAAATGGTGATGAAATTATTTATTAGACAAGCATTTAACATATATTAGATAACATTTGTTTAACAGAAAAACATAGGTATACAAAAGGACACATAAATATCTATGCAATTTTCATTAAGTATTACTAATATATTTTATTCTATCAATTACTAAACTCTGACTGCCTGAAGTTCAGAACCTTCACACATATACAAAATCTTAAGCATAATCCAAAATGATAACAAAGTTCTAACAATATCTTACCAGTAAAAACTAGTTCAATTAAAATACAAGTGACCTCTTTATAAGCATCCTTAATTTCCATATTTGGTAAATGTTCAATTCATTAGTAATATATCTAATCTTTTTTCAATCAACCCACCAACAAATATTGATGAAGCAGCTATCCTAATTACTGAGGATTTAAGTACAAAGAATTCAACAATCCACACTCATAAGAAGCTTACATTATAGAGGGAGACAAGTACACAAAAAATATAGCATATATGAATTGAATAAAATGAGGTATTCTAAAAGAAAGGGTGCTAGCATTTTAGAGGATCAAGAAAAATTTCATGCAGAAGATTATACTTTGAGCTGCATCTTAAAAGAAGAAACACACTCTGAGGGAGAAAATAAAATGAGTGATGTGAAATGAGGAGGAAAGGAGAAAAGAATTCTGGATGAATGACTTCATTTTCATCAGTGAAATAAGACACAATCCTCAATAGATATGAGGAAAAGTGGCATGACAGGTCTGAGAAGAAATAAGTACAGTTGAAATAACCTTCTGTTGTGGAAAGTGGGAAAGGGAATTGATCAAAGAGGAAATCAAATAAATGTTGCTACTGCAGTGAGAGACCACTTGAAATAGATGACATATATTAGTATTGCACTTAAAAAGCACAATTTCATGATTTCTTCCACCTCTGTTCCAAAGCACAGGAAAAGGAAAAGAAGTGGGTTAGTAGGAGTAATTCAGATTGGAGTCTGGCAAGACAGGAATGGCAATGGGACAAGATTTGAAAGTAGGAGATAGCACTAAATTGGTTTTATAAGGGATCAAGAAAAGAGGAACAGGGAGACCATTGTAGACAGTGCAATGAAAATGACCAAAGAAGTGAATAGAGGACAAAGTGAGAATGATGAATAGTTAAGGGCTAATAAATCATGGAAAATGGTAAAAAAAAAAACCAAAAAAAAAAAAAAAAAAACAGATCAAGGAATACTGGAGTTATGAAAGTGCAACTGCATTAATTGTGTGTCATGTTAAAATAAAGGATATGATCTTTTGTGTGATGGAGCTGGGGTGAATCTGGGGATCTGGACAACAGATCATACATATTTAGTAGACTTGGAAACTGAGGACTTAGGAGTAGTTGAGGGAGCAATTTATATAAAATAAAGGCAGAAGTTGGAGAAAGATAAAGAATCTAAGTCAGATAATGAAATAAATGAGAATAGAAGAATATCATAGTGAATCAACAGATGGTATAAATTGTGTGATTAAAATTTAGATAGTGTAAGTGTGAACCTCAAAGGAAAATTTTTACTAAATGAAAGTAAAAGAAGAAAACTTTGGAAATGGAACTATTAAACAAGAAATAATGAAATATCAGGGAACATATCAAAGATATGAAAGAGGTGACCTGAATATACCACCTTTCAAGGTAAGCATGTATTATCATTTTTTTTAAAGAAAAGCTGCTTTCTTAATGTCATTTTTAATGCCACTGTCACAACCTGGTGATTTATCTTCCCTTCCATAAAGAACCTTCACTTAAAAGTAATAATAAGTAGAGTTAATCAAAACAAACAACATACACTGGCCAGGTCTGAAAAAGTATACTTCAGTCTACATCTATAATCCATATTTGTCTGCAGAAATGCAAACGCCTCACCATTGGTCTGCTAAAATCACGGTTTGTCACTATATCAATAAGAGCATTTTAATTTTGCATGGTAGTTTATATTCTTCTTGAGAGTAGATATCACAATTAATAAAATTGGGAAAATAAAATCAATTGGAGGAAAATATTCTGAAGGATAATATTATTGGAAATAAAAAATTTCATAATGAAATGGCAGGTTCCTTGAAAGAAGTGTTTGTATCATATCCCTAAATGGGCAGATGCTCTATGACAGAGAACAAAGAAAATACCTAGAAGTGAAAGAGATGTTCTATGACAGAAAAAAAGCAGAGAAAATGCATAGAAGTTGGGGGTAGCTAGGTGGTGCAGTGGACAGAGCACCAGCCCCTGAAGTCAGGAGGACCTGAGTTCAAATATGGCCTCAGACACAACATTTTCTAGCTGTATGACCCTGGGCAAATCACTTAACACCAACTGCCTCAGGGGAAAAAAAAAGCCTAGAAGTAAAACACAAAATGTCTTGTTTGTGGAATAATGACCATGTTGAAGAATATAGTGGAAGAAGATTGGAAAGATAGGTAAGGGAAGCTAGGTCATGAAAGATATTACATCAAATAGAGGAATTTATATTTGATCCTGGAGGCAACAGAAAATCACTTGAGTTTGTGGAGTAAAGAGGTAATATGGTGAGATCTGAAGTTTAAGAAAATTAGTTTGGTTGCTGAATGAAGGATGGATTAAAGAGGGGTGAGACTTGAGACAGGCAGAACCATTATCAGCTACTGCAATACTACAGGTGTGAGGTGAGGAGAGTCAGAATGATAGCAGTATCAAAGAGAGAAAATGGTGCAAAGGTAAAACTTCTGATCCTGGAAACAATAAGGAGCCACAAAAGTTGAATGATTAAGGGGAGGAACAAGAAAGCCAAAGTCAGGAGAGGCACTTGTCTTCAATAAACAGCAAATGTGTACACTGGCATAAAGGAAAAGGGGTCAACCGTATTTAAATATAAATATAATGAAGTAACTTTATTAAAAAGCAAATATAGATTTAATTTGTTACTTTTTGAACAGAGAAGAACGTAACAATAAAAAAGCAAATAATTTCTAAAACTCATAATACTGATTGAATGCTACTTACCCTCGAACAGTTCCTGTCTCCTGGTAATTTACTTGAATAAACTTGCCAAAGCGACTTGAGTTGTTATTATGTGCTGTCTTTGCATTTCCAAAAGCCTGTCAAAATAAAGGGGAATTCTTATGGAATATCTTATGAAATACTCTAAGAGCTGTATCCTAAATAGAACTGAATTATTTATTTCTATTCTATCTAATAACAACCAGAAAAAGGTAGTCAAGCATCAATTTACATTCATGTATATAGTATCTTAAACTTTAGAAACAGTATCCTCATAATAATCCTGGGAGGTGGGTAGTATACATATTATGCTCAACATTCTTTCCACAACAACACTGCTTCAAGAGCACTAGATCCAGTATCAGAAGTACTGTTGAAGTTTTGACTTCCCTAAAAGATTTTGGACAAATAAATCTAATGTGGTAAAAATTAGAAGGGAAACAGTTAACTAGGGGAAATATCTTTGTAACAAGTTTCTCTGATAAAGGTCTTAATTCCAAGATATATAAGGAACTAAATCAAATTCTTAAACCTTTGAGCTAGTCTTTACTGGCCAAAGGATAAGAAAAGACAGTTTACAAAGGAATAAATCCAAACTAACAACAATCATAAGAAAAAGTTATCTAAATCATGAATAATTAGGGAAACAAAAATTAAAGTAAAGGTTTAAAGTAAAGGTTTATATTAATTAAATCCTACCTGATTTAGTGTGCCAAAAATGACAAAAGGAGAAAATGACAAATGGTAGAGGGATTGTGGAAGAACAGATAAACTAGGGCACTGTGGTGGGCATTGCTATGAATTGGTCTAACCATTCTAGAGAACAATTTGGGAATTCTGCTCAGAAAGTTACCAGACTATACATTTCCTATGACCCAGCTATACCATTACTAGGCTTACACTTCAAAGAAATGAAATACGAAAAGGACTGATGTGCAGAAAATGAGAGTTTCTCTTTTAATGAGGAGATAAAAGCTAAATAGATAAAAGGAGATAAAATGGGAGCTCGGGGAATCCTTTTAGGGAATGGCTAAACAGATTGTTGTTACATAAAAGTAATGGGATATTACCATGCTATAAGAAATTATGAAATAAATTTTGAGGAGATCTGAAAGACTTCTGTAAAATGATGCAAACTGAAATCACCAAATGTAGATCAATCTATATAATGATAACATTATAAAGAAAAACAATTCTGAAAGAATTCAGAATGCTTATAAACACAATCATAAACCACAAGTTCAAAAGCTGAAGATGAAATATTCAACTTATCTCCTGAAAATGAAGCCATTAACAACAATTCAGAAAAAAAGACATACATTTTCAAATATAGCTAACAGAAGAAACTGTTTTCCTGGACAATATAGGTATACAATAATAACTACCACTACAACAGCTAGTTTTTCAGGTATTAAAGCTTTTCTCAATGGGAGTTTGTGTAGTGGAAGGGAAAGAATTTTTTTTTAAAGAACAAATAAAGATGAATGTGAGAAAGCCTTCCAATATAAAATACTTTATAATCATATTACAATTGTATGTGATAAAAGATAACTAACGATAGTTATGATCTACTAATTAATTTTACTTTATCTTGGTTGTATCATAACTGGGATATACAAAATATTATAATTCATTACTATATATTCAACATCTGTGCTAAAAATATAGTAAACATGTAATAAGTGTTTGTTATTTGACTGTTAGAAAATAATTATCACTCAATGGATAAGTCATAGTAGATAGTCTTAGACCTAGAGTCAGCACCCTGAGTAATCCAGTCTCAGATACTTCCTAGCTATGTAATCCTTAATCAATCACTACCCTGTCCTCCATTTCCTCATCAGAAAAATAGGAATAATAGCACCTATCTTGCTGTGAAAATAAAATATCTTAAATGCTCAACACAGTACTTAGCACACAGTAGGCACTTATTAGTTAAGCTGATAGACTAGATCTTCCAAAGAAGGTGAGAGTGGAGCAAAATCTTAAAGAAAGCCAAGGTACTATCAGGTGAGGAGAAGGGAGCAGAGCATTCCAAGGATGGGGGACAGTCAAGACTAAGGCAAAGAGACAGAATGTATTCTGGATAGTATAGCTGGATAAACTAGAATGAGAGAGTAACATATAAGAAGTCCAGAAAGATAGGAAAGGATCAGATTATAAAGACCTTTAAATGCCTAACTAAAGGATTATTTGCTCCTAACAGGGAGCCACACTGGAGCTATCTGTTTTTTTCAGTTCTGCTAACTTCACTCTGCATCAATTCATCTAAGTATTCCCAGGTTTGCCCCCCCCCATCACCAAATTCTTCATATCAACCATCCTTACTATACAGTAATATTCATCACACTAACATAACACAATTTATTTAGCCTAATAGACATGTACTTTCTCTCTGCGATAACACAAAAAGTGCTAACTATGAATAATCTGATTTATATGGCATCTTTCTATCTTTGACCTAATTGACCTGTGTGTGTGTGTGTGTAAATACACACACACACACACACACACAACTACATATATATATATATATATATATATATATGTAGTTGTTCTCACAAATTACATTGTTGTAGATATTGTATATATTGTTTTCTTGGTTCTGTTTACTTCAGTCTGCATCAATATATAGAGAGCTTTCCATGTTTCTATCACACATGTCATTTCTTACAACACAGCAATATTCTATTATGTTCATGTATCACAATTTATTTAGCCATTCCTCAATTGATGGGCATCTACTTTGTTTCTAGTTTTTAGTTATCACAAAAAAAATGATGCTATAAATACTTTGAGGTATATAAATATAAAGTATATGAGTATTTTAAATACTTCCGAATTGGTCTCTCACCCTCTAGTTTCTTCCAACTACAATCCATTCTTGCTTCAGCTGACAGAGTATTTTTAAAGCAGATTTTAACGCAGAAAAAGAAGAAGAAGAAAAGAAAGAAAAGTCTATTTGATCTTCCAGGCAATAGGGAATCACCAGAGTCTGTTGAGAAGCCCAGTGGTAGTCAAACCTGTACTGTAGGAATACCAAGCTGACAAGTTGAGCAAAGATTTTTATATGATAGGAAACCTGAAGCTGGTAGTAGGCAGATGGGAAGGAATCATCAGAATCTAAAAAGACTGACTAAATCAAACATGAAATCTTTATATTGCTTTGAATGCAGAAAACAGAATTAATATTTTAAAATGCAGGTTTAATTTTTTTAAAGTCACAATGCATTATAATGTGATTCTCAACAGTCTTGACCCTAAAGTGTCTTAAACTAACATTCAAAAAAGGACAATGTAAATGTTATGCTGCTATGAATACAAGCACATTTAGATTTATTTGAAACACTCCACTTCACTGAAGATTAAGTGCAAAATTTGAAAACATTAATGCTGTTAAAAACTCCCCATAGATTCTTCTTGACTGACTTGAAATATTTTAAGTGAAATTCCTGAGCAACATTCCAACCTTTGGCATTAGGTAATGAGCAATAAAGAGAAGTTAAACATTGTTCTTGGGGTTGAATTCTCTCAAAGTGTGGGAGAAAAATTCCATCTGCAATTGACTAATGGTAATTCAATATCACAAAATATCACTTCTATTGTAAAGGAAAAAACCCACAGGAAACACTGTCAATCTTTAGATATACTGTTAAAAGAATGGCTTTAATAAGGAATATTCAAATATGTTTGAGACTAAAACTGGCGTCAAAAAAAGAAAAAGCCCCACAAATCTTTGTCTACCTTGAAATAAGTTCTAATTAATAAATATATCTATTTTTAAAAATTCAAATTATTAGTCATACACAAAAAGTACAGAGAGATGAACACTATTTATAAATACATCCAAATTATTACTTGAAGGACTGTCCTAGAATCTACTCTTAAGCATTTCAAATTTAAACTCTTTTAGGTCATTAAAGAATGACTGAAAGTCAATTCTAATTCTTGTCCATAAAGGGTATGTGTGTGTGTGTGTGTGTGTGTGTGTGTGTGTGTGTGTGTGTGTCTATCTTAAACACTTTCTAGATAACAGTATCATATTTATGGTTTTCACTAAATTTAAATTTAAATAGATATTAAAAGAATATTTTTAATTTTGTAGTATATTATCCAAATTACCTGAAACACAAAAAGAAGAAAGGGGGCCTAGGAATACCGGATCTAAAACTATACTAGCATGGCAAAGTTCAGAGATTCTTAAACTTCTTCCACTCCCAAACCCTTTTTGCCTGAGAAATATTTATGTAATCTCAGGCATATATACAAATCAAATACTTACAACAATAATAATGATGATGATAAACAATCATTTTTCAACCCCCATAGTCACTTATGAGACCCTACAGAAAGTCATGACCAACACTTTTAAGAAGATGGGATTTCACACTCAAGTGGAATACCAAAAACCACAACATATTCAAGTACAGTTGTCTAAATTTTAATTGGAGACCCACAAAGAGGAGAATCTTAGCATCTCCCCAGCTAAACTAGTTCATTTTAACATCTCTAGTTGTTAGGAAATATTTCCTATTATCAAGTTTAAATCTAACCTCTTTGTAACTTCCTCCACTTCTCTGGGTTCTCTATCTTCTAGGACAAAAGAGAATAAACTGAATCCTTCTTCTAAGGCAGCTTTTCAAATACTTTGAACTCAGTCATCAAGATCAACTATCCCCTAAATCTTCTCTTTTCCAGAGTAAACATCCCCAGTTTCTTCAAACTTCAATTCCTTCAATCTGTCCTTAAATGAGACAGGCTCAAGGCTTATCACCCCTCATCTCTGGTCACACCTCAGGCTCAAAATCTTCCTTAATTCCTTCAATCTGTCCTTAAATGAGACAGGCTCAAGGCTTATCACCCCTCATTCTCTGGTCACACCTCAGGCTCAGATTCACCTGATTGAATCAATCTGAATAAACATTCAAAAGTGTTCACAAATATCGATTAGTATTTCAGAAACAAAAAAAGGACAGAATTTCAAAATATCAAACTATCAATTCACAAAAAGATAAATATGAACATAAGGAAATATGAAAACTATGTTAACTGATAGACATCTGAAGAATTAAAAATTTTTATATACATTGGACTACATATAATAGAAAAAAAAATCCAAAAATAATAAAACTTGAGTAGAAGAAGAAGAGCACAGATCAAACAAATCCACTGTTTGTTGCCCAGTAATTCATTTAGTTCTAATTTCTTAAATGTAAGTGTTTTATGGAAGAATTTCTTAATGTTTTTCTGTTTACAAAAATTAAATTATAACATTTTCAACGTTTTTAATTTCCAATTAAAAACAAATTTTGTTTTTAATATGCAGTTCCAAATGTTCAGGGGTTCTCCCTTCAACCTCCTGAAACAATTATGACTTCCTTACCTACTTCTTTCAGATTTCATTTTTAAGAATATTTTCCCTCTAAAGATGCTCCTATGGTCTTTGATCTCTTCCCAAAAGGAAACCAACCTGTTCTTTGTATACACATACATCTTACTTGGCAATGACAGGGAAATACAAACAGAAAGCCCCTTCTATACATCACTGTACAATTCCCCATTTCCTCTATTCTCTGTTCTCCTGTTACTACTGTTAGTTCATGTGGTTAACTGGTGTGGCTTATTTATAGCAGACTTCCTGGAGGGGTGGTAGTGATGTAGTTTTCTAGCCTTTTATTTCCATAATACTAGCAAGGCTTTGATCCATAATTAGCAGATTACTTCCAAAAAGAAGGTAATCTCAGAGGCCCCCAGGAGAAATTTAACAAAAATCCAGCCTCAAGACATATATGTGAGAATAGGAATTCCTTTTCTACATGGATTGCACTAGATGTTCACTGAAGTCCCTTTTTACAGGTTTGCAAAACCTTAGCTTTGCAAACCTTAAAAGTGTATACTATAGTAGCCAGGAGGCTCAGTGGATCAAGCACAGAATCTGAAGTTTGGAAGACTTGTGTCTCAAGCAGTTTTAGACCTTACTGGGTGTCATTATTTAACCTCTGTTTGCCTCAATTTCCTCATCAGTAACTTGTTGCGAGGATCAAATGAAATAAGATAAAGCATTTTGCAAACCTTAAAGGGCTATTAGAAAGGCTACCTATTATAATTCCAAATCTAAAATTCTGTGATTAGTCATTTCTTCCATTCATTTCTCTCCTTCCCAGAAACCCAGACTTGAGATAGGAAATCCCCTCAATAGCTTCATCACTATTTTCATTTCCTCATTAGTAATCAGAATGAGATGCACAAATATTCTTTATTAGTTTCATGGCTTTTTGTGATATGAAATTATCACTGAGGCAGATCAAGAATATAATAGCTATTCTGCTTTTAGTCAAGAAAAAATTTTACAGTCATGGCAGGGTAATTTGAATTCCTCATTGTTATTATTATATCATGCCTTTTTGCAGATTCGTGAGTTACAGCCACGATCCACTTCTTCATTAGGTTTAAGCGAATTGTAGTATACTATTAATACAATATACAGTCTGCTTCTTTATTAGTCCTCAGCCAAACATTTTCTCAATAATCTATTTCCTCATGAGTATATGGGGAATCTTGATACACCAAGCTACTATGTTCCTATTTTTATGCAATATATTTCATTTTAACTAGCAAATTGTGTTATGTGCTGGATACATACATAGGCAAAAGTCAAATTGTTCCTACTCTCAAGGGGCTTACATTTAGAAGGAAATATAAGGTGTATTTGCTCATCTTTTGTCATATTCCAAACACTGAGTCAGATCCTACTGATATTCTATGACACCTACATAAGGATAAGTTTACTTCCTTGCAACTCAAGATGATTGTAAAGCTCATTTGCCACTTCTACAGAGTTTACTGTTTTGACAAGATTGTTCAATGAGCCAACCACAAGACAAATTTAATAAGAATAAATACACAATTTTACATTTTGGCTATTAAACTAGTTAAGTAGAAAGCAAAAAGACAGCTTGACAGCATTTCATGTTTATTTTTTTAAAAGATTGTGAAGTTTAATAACAATTCACATGACAGAGCTGATTTAAAAAAAAAAAAACACTGAAGTAGGGGTTCATAACTTTTTCTGTATCATACAGAGCCTTGGCAGCCTGGTGTAACCTTTTGAAACCCAGAGAAACACTTTTAAATGCATAAAATCATATATATAAGATTACCAAAAAAAATCAATAATGCTGAAAGTTAACAAAATGCTATTAAATTATAAGTTCATGAGTCCCAACTCAAAAACTTCAGCACTAAGGGAACATTAGATTGCATTAAAATAATAATGATAATAATAATAAGTTGTCCAGATTCAAAAAGACTCTTGAGTTTTTAAAACTTCAACTGAAAAATTGAATTTTGTTCTGGGAGTCACAAATAGTGACATCCATAGAAGGGGAATCAAAACAAGGAAAAGACTGTAAACTCTGTTAAATAAGGAATGGTTGAAGAATCCAAGAAGGTATAGGTTCAAGAAAACTGGGGAGGTAGAGGAGGAGAGGGAACACAACCCACAGCTAACTATAATCATCTTGAAATATTTAAAAGTTTTGCTGTAAAATTGTATTTATTACAGAGAATAAAAATAAGGCCAATTTGTAGAAGATGGAAATGGGCAGGAAAAGGGCAGATCGATAACAATAGACAAAAATAATTTCCCAAAAATTACAGTCCAAAATGGACTTCATAAATCAATAAGCTCTCCATCATTGGAAATCTTCCAGAAGATTTAACTGTAAATGTCATTCTAGCTGAAGGTACTCAACAAATTTTTTTTAGTCAAATTGACAGTCATTTTCTATTAACATAAATGCATACTGTAGAGATTTCAAAAAAAAAAATCTGCCAACACATGAAAAACAGATGTAGATAAACTAAACTGTAGGAATGGGATAAAATAATTTTAACTAAGTAAATGAGAAAAGATAATTTAACAAAACTAATGAATTAAACACAAAAAAATCATATCTATCGTTCCACCTTATTCAATTACCAGTTTAATATATTTTTAAGAGAAACATTCTATCAAAACAACAATTTTCAATCTATAACATCAACTTGTTAGTAATCATATTCACATGCAAAAAAATTTAGTTTTTTTTTTCTGTTGCTGGATTTTTTTTTAGTACTTTCAGCATGACTAAATATTAACAATGTTTTCAAATAATATTTCAAAGCTTCTTGCCTTACTTACTCCCGAATAACTTCTTTGCTAAGTTCCCAAAATGACATCCCACCAAACAGTATTACATATTAAAAAAAAAAAAAAGACCTTGATTAAATCACAAACTTCAAACTCTGTGAACACATATTCAAAAGTTAAAAAGCAACTTATTAACAGGATATGTTTGAGATTAGCTAGTAGCATCCAAGATAAACATACCAAGTATGCTAGACCTAGTTTTTAGTTTATTTATTTGTTTTAATGGGACTGCAATCTCCTTAAGGAGGTATTTATTCCAAAAGTGCAGATGAACCAACCATATCTTTTTCTCATTCAGTTTAGATCTTGTTAACTGTCTATCAAGAAATCCTGGGGTAGCTAGGTGGCGCAGTGGTTAGAGCACCAGCCCTGAAGTCAGGAGGACCTGAGTTCAAATCTGGTCTCAGACACTTCCTAGCTGTGTGACCCTGGGCAAGTCACTTAACCCCAATTGCCTCAGGAAAAAAAAAAAAAAAAAGCAATCCTCCACAGTTGACACGCTATATTCTGCTTCTTTTTAAATTTCATGGACAGCAAGGCAATCTAACTTCTGATGGCTTCCTGGTTCACGTTAGGTATCTCCTACTTATTCTCTATACCTGTAAGCCACCATTAATATAACATTCCTAGCCTACTTACATTATTTTCTTTGGGTAATCACAATTTTGATTTTTTTGAGATCAGAGTGTTCCATTATTCATATCTATATGATATCATTAGGAAAATGCTGATGCTAAAAGATGGGAAGCAGCTTGATAAGGATATGCTCTCCAAAGATTATAGGTAATATCATGGAAAATGTCCTGGGCAAAGGAATAATAGAAGAAAAAATTTTTATAAAGGGCCAAGTTTTGGGGCAGCTAGGTGGTGCAGTGGATAGAGCACCACCCTGAAGTCAGGAGGACCTGAGTTCAAATCTGGTCTCAAATACTTAACACTTCCTAACTGTGTGATCCTGGGCAAGCCATTTAACCCCAATTTCCTCAGCAAAAAAATAAATAAATAAAATAAAGAGCTAAGTTTTTCATAGCCTTCTCTTCGGGAAGATGTGATACTATTTACATTACAACTCAAATTAATAGAGCTCCTCAATCTGGCAAGACTACTCCAAAGGTCATCATAATAATCCACAAAGAAAAATTTAAATGGATACCTATCATTTACATTATTACATGTTGGAGAAGAATAATACATTAAGTGAAAAACATTTTACAGAGGCCATACAGATCGAAAATACACTAGACCTAAAATTAATTAAGATAGAGCAGTTGGATTATATCTGGCAAACTTACTTTCAATGCTTTTGGGCTGCTCTCAGAACACTATTAGTGGCCTTACTTATGAGTATGCTAGCCAGCTCATTTTTAAGTAATTTAACTCTTAAAACAAAAAGAATGTACTTTTAAAGATGTCTCCACGGATATTTAATACAAATACTGAATCTCTCACCAAGATCTTCCTCTGAAGCTCTACTGGATTAGAATAGACTCCAAATCATCAAAGGCAATCTCTACATATAGCACCTCTTACAGAGGGGTACTAAACCATTTTTGAATGAAACTCTTTGGCAGCCCAGTGAAAAGTCCTTAGATTCCCTTCTCAGAATAATGTTTTTCAAATGCATCAAATAAATACATAGAATTACAAAGGAAACATATCTTATTAAAATATACTTATCAAAGCTTTTTTTTTAAGTTTATGGGTCCCAAATTAAGAGCCCCTGCTCTGGGCAAAATCAAGATAGCAAAGAAAAGCCAGAAAATGGCCTATGTTCTCCATCAGAAACAATGTTAAATAAAATCTTTAAACTAACTCTGGAGTGACAGATCCTATCTCTGGGCTTATTTTCCAACTCAAGATAACTTAAAAGGAATGCAGGAAAGATTTCTATTACTTGGATAAAAGGGAAGTGCAGGCAGTATCTAGGCAAGCCAGTGGGAAATTCTTAGATAAAGCACAGATCAGCAAATGGGGATCCTGAGCTAGTAGTTCAGCAGACACACTTGCAAGCCTCAACTCCCTGGTGTAACAGGTGCAACTTAGAACAGGCCATCCCAGCATGATGGGTAAGCAACCGGCCCCAAAGACCCCATTCCAGAAATCCAGAGACCAGACGTCATCCACCAGGGCAAGAAGTCTGGGAAAGTGGCCCCATACTCTAGGAGTAGGCCTCAACTTTAAAAGTCACAAAATAGGCTGGAAAATGAGAAATGAATGAATGTGAATGAATGAAAAAATTAATGAAACACAAAAAAAGGACCCTGATCATAGAAAGTTACTATTTTAACAAGAAAGAACAAAACACAAACTCAGAATAGGACAAGAATATCAAAATGTCTACATGCGATGCCTCAAAGAAGAATATGAACTGGTCTCAAATCCAAAAAAGTCCTGGTGGAAAAGTTCAAAAAGTATTTTAAAAATCAAGTAAGAGAGGTGTAAGAAAAAATGGAAAAGAAAATGAGTTAGGAAAAAAAATCATGAAAAAAAAAATCAAAAGCTTGGCAAAGGAAGCACAAAAACTGATTGAAGAAAACAACTTAAAAAATAGAAATGGCCAAACGGAATAGAAGGCGCGCGCACACACACACACACACACACACACACACACAAACAAAAAAAAAAAAAAAACCAGGACTCTATGAGATAACAAGAATCAGTAAAAATCAAAAGAATGAAAAAATAAAAGAAAATGTAAAATACCTCATTGGAAAAATAATTGACCTGAAAAATAAGATTGAAAAAATTTGAGGTAAGAATTAATGGATTATGTGAAAGAGTTACTATTAAAAAACAAAACAAAAAAACAAAACAAAACAAAAACAAACAAAACAAAACAAAAAAACCTGATCAGCATCTTTCATGAAATTATCAAGGAAAACTGTCTTTGATATCCTAGAATCAGAGGGTAAAACAATCATTGAAAGAATCCACTGATTGCCCCCGAAGATTCCAAAATGAAAACTTATAAAAATTCCAAATTCTAGAATTATCAAGTCAAAGAGAAAAAACTGCACATAGAAAAAATTTGACTATAAAGGATACAAAGTTAGGATTACACAGGACTTAACAGCTTCTACATTAAAGAATCAAAGGGTTTGGAATATGATACTCCAGAAGGCAAAGGAGATTGTATTACAACCAAAAATCAACTCTCCAGCAAAATGACGCATAATCTCTCAGGAGGAAAAATGGAGAACAATGTAATAGGAACTTTCAAACTTTCCTGATGAAACAACCAAAGCTGAACAGAAAATTCAATCTTCAAATATATGACTCAAGAGAAGCACAAGTAAACAAAGAAGAAAAAAACAAGCATGTTTTTCACTGTTTAAACTGTTTATATCCCTAAATAGAAAAAGGATACTTGTGACTCTTAAGAAACGGATCTCCCCAAAGGGCTTTCAAAATGTGCATACCCTTTCGTTCAGCAGTATTTCTATTGAGCTTATATCCCAAAGAGATCTTAAAGGAGGGAAAGGGACCCACATGTGCAAGAATGTTTGTGGCAGCTCTTTTTGTAGTGGCAAGAAAATGGAAACTGAATAGATACCCATCAGTTGGAGAATGGCTGAATAAGTTATGATATATGAATGTTATGAAATATTATTGTTTGGTAAGAAACAACCAGCAGGATGATTTCAGAGAGCCCTGGAGAGACTTACATGAACTGATGGTAAGTGAAATGAGCAGAACCAGGAGACCATTATACATGGCAACAGCAAGATTATATGAAAACTGATGGGCGTGGCTCTTTTCAACAATGAAATGATTCAGGTCAGTTCCAATGATCTTGGGATGAAGAGAGCCATCTATACCCAGAGAGAGGACAGTGGGAACTGAGTGAATCACAACATACCATTTTGTTGTTGTTTGCTTGCATTTTACTTTTTCTCATTTTTTCCCCTTTTTCTTGTAGATCAAGATAATTGTATAAATATGTATGCAAATATTGGATCTAACATATATTTTTACCATATTTAATATATATTGGATTACTTGCCATCTAGGGGAGTAAATTGAGGAGGGGGGGGATTGGAACACAAGGTTTTGCAAGGGTCAATATTGAAAAATTATCCATGCATATGTTTTGAAAATAAAAAGTTTTAATTAAAAAAAAAGAACTGGATCTCTATTAGGGTAGCTAATTTATTTGTTAGGGTTAAGAACTGTTTCTCTATTAGGGTAGTAAGACAAGGATACAGATATAATTTGTCTTTGATGCAATAATATGAAAAAAATCACCGGCTAACAAAAAGGACTACTGGGAGAATAACGAGGGGGAAGGCAGAGTGGGGTAAATTGTATCACACGAAGAGATATGAAAGAGCTTCTACTTCTGTAGAAAAAAAAGGGGGAGGGGGGCTGAACAATGTTTCAATCTTATTCTCATTCATTTAGCTCAAAGAGGAAATTACATATACACTCATATGAGTACAGTAATCTACCTTACCCTACAGTGGGTATGGAGGGGAAGGAGAAGGAAAAAGGGGGGTGCTAGGAGAAGGAAAGCAAATTGAGGGAGGCAGTAATCAGAAGCAAAATACTGGTGAGGAGACATAAGGTGAGAAGAGAGAGAGAGAGAAGTATAAAAAAGGAAAATAGGATGGAGGGAAATAATAATTATAGATCTGAATGTGATTTGGATGAACTTCTCCTTAAAATAGAAGCAGATAGCAAAGTGTATTAAAAACCAGAATTCTACAATATACTGTTTACAAGAATCAAATGTGAAGCAGAGATACAAAAGGAATAAATGTAAAAGATGGTAACAAAATATATTATACTTGAGATGAAGTAAAAAAAAAAAGATAGGTAGCAGTCATTTTCTCAGACAAAGCAAAAGTAAAAATCTGTCTAAATAAAAGATACAGGAAAGGACCTACATCTTGCTAAAAGATACCAAAGAAAATGAAATAATATCAATACTAAACACATATGCACCAAATGATATAGCACTCAAATTTCTAAAGGAAAAGTTATATTAAGTTTCAGAAGAAAACAGAAATATCATACTAGCTGAAAGCCTCAACTTTTCCCTCTCAAAACTAGATATATCTAACCATAAAACAAGAAAGAAGTTAAGGTGAAAAGAATTTTAGAAAAATTGGGTATGATAGATCTCTGGACAAAACAGAATGAGTAGTATATAGCATCTATACAAAAACTGACCATGTATTAGGGGCCAAAAAAAACCACCTCACAATACAATGAAGAAAAACAAATTTAATGTGTTCTTTTCAGATCATGAAGCAATTTACATGACGTAATAAAGGGCCATGGAAAGATATATTAAAAATGAATAGGAAAATAAATAATCTAATCTTACAGAATGAGTGAGTCAAACAATAAATCTAACAAAAACAAATATAAAAACAATAATCAAAGAGAATGACAATAATAAGACAACATACCAAAATTAATTGAATAAAGCCAAAACAGTACTTATGGGAAATTTTCTCTCAATGTTTAAATCAATAAAATAGAGAAAGAAGAGATCAATGAATTGGGTATGCAACTAAAAGCTAGAAAAAGAACAAATTAAACTCCCCCAATTAAATAGCAAATTAGGCCTTCTAAACATCAAAGGATTGATAAAATTGAAAGTAAAAAAAAATTATTAAACTAATAAAACTAAGAGCTGATTTTATTGGGGGAGGATTAAACTTTCAGTTAATATGATTAAGAAAAGAAAAATTCAAATCACCAATATCAAAAATGAAAATAATTTTATTATCAATGAAGACAAAATTAAAGGCAATAATCAGGAGTTATATTGCCTATTACATATTAAAAATGTTGACAATCTAAATGAAATGGATGAGTGTTTACAAAAATATAAATTGTCCAGATTAACAAAAGAGGAAATAAAATACTTAAGTAACCCCATTTTAGAAAAAGAAGTTGAATAAACCATCAGTGTACTCCCTAAGAAAAAATCTCTAGGACTGGATGGATTCAAAAGCAAATTCTACCAAACAGTGAAAAGAATGATTCCAGTACTGTATAAACTATTTGGAAAAACAGGTGAAGAAAGAGTCCCACCAAAATCCTGTGATAACACAAATATGGTGCTAACACATAAAACAGAAAGACTAAAAGAGAGAAAGAAAAGTATAGATGTAAAAATTTTAAATAAAATATTAACAAAGAAATTATAGCAATTTATCACCAGGATAATACTATGACCAGGTGAGATTTATACCACAGATACAGGGTTGGTTCAATATGGAAACTATCAGCATAACTGACCTCATCACTAAAAAAACCAATAGAAATCACATGATTGTCTCTACAGGTGCAGAAAAAGTTTATCAAAATACATCATCCATAAGTACTCACTATTCGGGCAAAAACTTCTGGGAAAATTGGAAACTAGTGTGGAAGAAATTAAGGCTGGACCCACACCTAACACCGCACACCAAGATAAGATCTAAATGGGTTCATGATCTAGATATAAAGAGTGATATTATAACCAAATAGAGGAACATAGGATAGTTTACCTCTCAGACCTGTGGAGATGGAATAAATTTATGTCCAAAGAAGATCTGGAACTCTTAACTGAACACCAGATAGATAATTTTGATTATATTAAGTTAAAAAGTTTCATACAAACAAAACTAATGCAGACAAGATTAGGAGGGAAGCATCAAATTGGGAAATCATCTTTACATTTAAGGGTTCTGATAAAGGTCTCATCTCTAAGATATATAGAGAATTGTCTTATATTTATAAGAATTCAAGCCATTCTCCAATTGATAAATGGTCAAAGGATATGAACAGACAATTTTCAGATGATGAAATTAAAGCTATTTATAATCATATGAAAAGGTGCTCCAAATCACTATTGATCAGAGAAACGCAAATTAAGACAACTGAGGTACCACTACACACCTGTCAGGTTGGCTAAAATGACAGGAAAAGATAAAGATGAATGTTGGAGGGGATGTGGGAAGACTGGGACACTGATGCATTGTTGGTGGAACTGTGAACGGATCCAGCCATTCTGGAGAGCAATTTGGAGCTATGCTCAAAAAGTTATCAAACTGTGCATACCCTTTGACCCAGCAGTGTTTCTATTGGGCTTATATCCCAAAGAAATCACAAAAGAAGGAAAGGGCCCCACATGTGCAAGAATGTTTGCGGCAGCCCTTTTTGTAGTGGCTAGAAACTGGAAACTGAATGGATGCCCATCAATTAGAGAGTGGCTGAATAAATTATGGTATATGAATGTTATGGAATATTATTGCTCTGTAAGAAACGACCAGCAGGACGATTTCAGAGAGGCCTTGAGAGACTTGCATGAACTGATGCTCAGTGAAGTGAGCAGAACCAGGAGATAATTATTCATGGCAACAACAATACTATATGTGGATCATTTCTAATGGACATGACTCTCTTCAACAATGAAATGCTTCAAACCAGTTCCAATTGTTCGGTGAAGAGAGCCATATACAACCAGAGAGAGGGATGTGAAATGTGGACCACAACATAACATTTTCATGTTCTCTATTGAGGTGTGCTTGCATTGCATTTCCTTTATCAGATTATTCTTTCTTGTAGATACGATTTCTCCTGCACAAAAAATGATGCAATAACTATACATATATTCGATTTCTTAAGTATTCTAACAATTATCATGCAGTGGATATCCTGCCATCTAGGGGAGGGGTGAGGAGTAGGGGGGAAAAATTTGTAACAGAAAGCTTTGTAAGGGTTAATGTTTAGGAATTACCCATACATATGTTTTGCAAATAAAAAGTATTAATAAATTTTTAAAAAATGCATCATCCATTCCTATTAAAAAACACTAGAAAGCACAGGAATAAATGGAACTTAATTTAAAATGAAAAACAGTATCTATTAAAAACCATCAGCAATTATTACCCGTAATAGGGACAAGCTACAAGACTTCCCAATAAGAAATAAGGATGTCCATTATCACCACTATTATTAATACTGTACTAGAAATGTTAGCTTTATCAATTAAAAAAAATAGAAGAAATACGAATACAAAATGAGGAAACAAATCTGTCACTCCTTGCAGATGATATGATAGTATACACAGGGAATCTTAGAGAATCAACTTAAAAACTAGTTGAAACAACAATTTTAGCAAAGAAAGTCACAGGATATAAAACTATTAAATGCATATAATAAATAATCAGCATTTCTTTATATAATCCACAAAGTCTAACAGCAAGACAGTGAAATTTCATTTGAAGTTAATGTGGAAACAAGCATAGAATGGTCTTATGTACATGTATATACAGAAATGTGTAATATGTATATGTGTATGAGTTTCTAGATATCAATGAATATGTATGTGTATATGTGTGTGCATATACATGTATGTAATATATACACATGTATATATGTATATATACATGTAGACACAACAGGTGTATATATATATATATACATATATACATATATATATATATATATATTTCTCCCCCCCCCATGCCTAAGTGTAGCCTTCTTGTTTAATTGTAGGGTTTCTTTTGTTCTCTGCTGTGCACTCTAATTTTTTTTCTGCTTCCCTCACCCACCTGGGAAGGAAGGTTGGAAGGTGGTGAAGGAGGCAGTTTTCTTTTCTTATTTCATATTTAAGTTAAAATGAATTTTAAAAGCAATACAAAAAATAGATGTAAACAATTTAAATCATAAGTGATTAGAGAAGGAAACCAAAGAAGCTATGAAATAGGAGGAACACTCCGGCATGAAGGCAGCCAGTACAATGGCTTGGAGATGAGTAACAAAGTATTTTGTTCAAGAACAAGCACACAATTAAACTGCCAATTGGATTGAGAGGTGTAAAACACAAAAAGATTGAAATAGTACAGAAAGGACAGATTATAAGGGTTTTAAATGCTTCAAGATCCTGAAAGCAACAGAGAGTCTCCGTGACTTACTAAGTTGGAGAAGGGCGGAAGAATCAGGGGGAATTGTGACATGGTCATCAGATCTACAATTCATTAAGATTGCCTTGGTTGCTGAGTTGGCAATGGATTGGAGAGATATTTGTGGAAGAAATTTCAATTATTTTCATAGTCTGGATTAGAGGTGATAATGACTTGAAAAAGATTTCCAGATATATGGATGGACAGAAGAAGATATGTGGGTGAGATGCTGATAATGTATAATCAACAAAACAACTGGCAATGAATTGGCTATGTCGGGGGAGAGTGAGGAGCTGAAGATGACATCAAAATTGTAAACCTGAGTGAATGGGGTGGGGTTGGGGAGTTGGAAATAGTAATAAGAAAATTAGGAAGGGAAGACTTGGAAAGAAAAAAGATAACGTCTATTTTGGTTACACTAAGTTTAAAGTAATTACAGGACATCTAGTTTGAGATGTTCAAAAGGCAATGTGTGATATGGGATTTAGGTGATAATCTAGAACTAGGCATGATCTGAAAATCATCTGTATAGAGATGATAAATGAAACTGATGATAACAAGTGAGACAGTATAAAAGGAAAAGATAAGAGGATCTGGGACAAAGTCAGGAGGATGGGGAGGAGGTAGTTGTGACAGTGGTAACTCATAATTAGGAGGCATAAGAAAAATAAATAGAAATAGAAATAAAAAAGAAGCAGTTGGACAGAGGAGGAAAATCAGGAGAGAGCAATGTCATGAACACCTAGAGAAAGAAGCATATATCCAAAAGAGAAGATAATGAAAGTACCAAATGATAAGAGATAATGGAAAAATAATGAAGATAAAGAACCAACCACTGGGTTTAGCAATTAAGATGGCATTTGCAACTTTGAAAAAGGTAGCATTAGTTGAATGATTTAAAAGAAAATGGGAGGAAAGTAGTGGAGATGTAGCTGGCTTTTTTTATGTCTTTAGCCACAAAAAGGAGAAACAGAGAGAAACAAAAGGAAGAGCTTTTTAACAATGGAAGAGACATAGACATGCTTAAAGATATCAATTAAAGTAACTGAATCAAAAAAACCTAATATCAAAAATCTGATAGCAAAGATAAAAGATAAATTGCCTTCCACAAAATAACTGAGCAAAATAGTACAGAAGAAAACCAATTGAAGGGAAATTGATGACAGATCTAAACAATTCCAAGAGTGAGCCAACAATTCCATTCCAAGAGTAGCTTAAGGATGAAACTAGGAAGACAATAAATACATGAAAAAAAATGGAAAAGAGCTGCAGATTTTAATAACAAATTCTTCTTACAATTAAGGACAACAGAATCACCATATGTGGACTCAAGACCATGGTATGCTTAGAAAATTAGTTGAAATATCAATGAAGAAAACACAAATGGAGAAAAAAGACTGAATTAGACCAAATATAAACAGAGGAAGTTAATAGAAGAGGAGAAACAAATTTTTTAAATGTTGAGGGTTCAATCTGAAGGATGGGAAGATACCAACAAGATAGGAAAAAAATCTTTTTTTTATATTTTACTTTATTATTACCAAAAAGTAATCAAAAGAATGCTAATAGTAAAAGGATTTATGAACCTACCTGCCCATTTATATAACATTTTAATGGAATCAAAGACAACCTTGATAAAGATTTTAGAGTTAAGTTTTTACAAGCAACATTTCATAATAGATCATATCTTTATCATTATAGAACTAAGATGTAGAAAATACAAGAATCTATAAGGCTCATTATTTAAAGAAGTATTTGATTCAGTAGAGTAGGCCCTATTCTAACAAGTTGTCTCCTATGAAAGATTCCTTTAAGGATATACACAAACATTTAGGGAGGGCTGCCACTCCCATGTCAAGAGTTATTAATAATCTGTTAGACAAGATGAAACTAATATAAGATCTAGGTAATGAAAGAAGTCCAACGCTAAAATAACATAGTTGAAGGCAAAGAAATTTCTGGGATGAAAAAACAATGTAGTCAAAGAGAAAAGAAGGGAAAGGAAGAAGACAGAAACATTCAGGAAAGGTATAAAGAATAGCGCAACAGAACTGTAAAAGAAATTTAGGACTCAGCCAGTCTTAAGAATCAGGATCAAGATCTAGCCATAAATATGATAAATGCAGATGAAAGCTGAAGAGGCCAACTAACAATTAATAAATGAACAGTTAGAAAAGTTTCCCATTTTCACATTCCTGCTTTTGAAACCAAAGTTTTACACTACCACAAAACAGGTGGCAAAGCAATAAGGTTCCCCCTAATTCTATCCTGCAGCAGATTGTACTACTCATGTCATTTGCTACATAATTCCTTGTGTTATAATTCATTTATTGATAGGCTTTTTTTCCCCTATAGGACAAAGTTTTTTCAGGGAAAAGATTAGGTTTTTATATATCTTTGCCAACACCTATCTTAGTACTTCATACACAGTATTAATTTAAGCTCATTGTGTTAAATGAAAGCATATAAGCATAAAGAGGAAGAAAAACATTCAGAGGAAAGTAATGCAAGATGAAACTAAGTAGTTTTGTGGACTGAGCTTGAGATCTAGAGTCAGGAAGATCTGAGTTCATCTTTGGCTCAGACAACTTACTAGCTGTGTGATGCTACAACACATGTTACTTAATCATTCTTGGTTTCAGTTTCCTTAACTGCAAAATAAGGATAATAATAGGTCGTAGTGAGGAGTAAAGGAATTATCAAGTCTTAAGTGCTAACTATTATTATTAATAAGATAGAGAACTCAAAACCATACTATATAAGAAAGAAATGGATTAAGAATCAAGAGAAGCAAAGACAAAGGGAATGATCTCTCTCTTTTAATTTTTGAAGAACTGTCATTTCTGAGGGGGAATTAAAGCTGTTTTATTTAGCCTTGATGGGCAGAACTGGAACCAATGAGTGCAAAGTACAGGAAAGCAGGTTTTGCCTTTATGTAAGGAATAGCTTCCTAATAATTACAGTTATCCAAAAAGTAGAATGAGCTACACACATGATAATTACTTTCCCATGCACTAAAGATGTTTAATGGAAGAATGGATTATTGCTCAGGTAGGATTTAGACTTTCTAGAAAGACTCTTATAGCCAATACTAGGGCTAAAGTTTTCTGGGAAAGGAACCAATTTCCTGGGGAAAATATTTGGAAAGCATTGACCAACAACACAGAAAATATTGTGAGTGATATACAATTCAGCTACAATTAATTCTGTGGTTCTTTTAGTTCTCCTACCTTTCTCTAACTGTTCCCTCTCATTCACTAACTAAAGGTCCTGGGCCCTTTTTCCATCTCTCCCCTCTCTCCCCGCCTCTCTCCCCCCCCCCTCCTATGACCTCATCAACTCCATTGGATTCACCTAGTATTTCTACGTATATGACTCTGAAATCTATATATCCAGTCTCAAATCTTGTCATTTCAACCTTCTCAAACCTTCTCCTATCGGACTTGCTAAGATTACTACAAGACTTATGACTGGTCTCTGCCTTAAGTCTCTCTCTCACCGCTTCCAATATATCATCGAAATGCTACAAAAAAAGACTGTCCTTAAAGACAGATCTGTCCATATCATTCATCTAATTTGATTAACTCCAGTAACTCTCTATTGTCTCTAGGACAGAGCTTTCAGAGCTCTCCACAACATACTTCCATCTTTTCTTTCCAACATAATGATCTTTACTTCCCCTACTATATTCTCATATTCAGTCAAACTGGTGGTCTTTCTAATCCTCAAACACAGTCCTCCATTTTGTATCTTCTCACCTTTGCCCTGGTTGACCTTCATTTATGGAATGGAAATCCTTCCTCATTTTGGCCTAATTTTCTTCCTTCAAAACCCGATTTAAACACAACTCTTTATATGAAGTCTTTTCTTCATCCTCTCATGGGTTAGTGCCCACTCCACAAATACCTTATATTTATTTGTATATATGTGCCTCATGTACATATTACATATACATATAGACACAAGCATATATGAGGCTACGTATATGTGTATGAATGTATACATGCACATCCATAAATATACTTTTGGTTGCCTTGTTGTCTCTGGGAATTCTCTTTGTGCTTGGAATTCTCTTTCTCTTTATCTCTGTCTATTGGTTCCCCATGAGTGACTATTAAAATCCCACCTTGTGCAGGAAGCATTTCCCAACCACTTTTAATTCTAGTACCATCCTTCTTTTAATTATTTCCCATTAATCCTATATGTAGCTTCTCTTTATAGATTATTTGTCTCCTCCATTTGATTATGAGTTCTTTGATATCAGGGGCTGTCTTTTGCCTCTTCTGGTATCCCCAGTGCTTAGCACAATGCCAGCATGTACTAAAAGCTTAATAGAACTTACTGATTGGCTTTAAAAGAAAGCTCTTTGAATAGGGGGTATTTCATTCTTTGCATTTGTAGTCTACCAGCCCCCTAGCACAGTGACTAGAACATAGTAAGGATTTAAAAAGCAATTAACTAGTTCTCAAAGCATTACAAAGGAATTTACAAATAAAATAGCCAATTTTTTGGAAAATCTAGAATTTTAAAATGCAAACATAATACACAGCAACAAGCTCAAAGTTTATCTGTTTATATAAGGGAGAAAATGAAAATCATGTGAAATATCCTACAAGATACAGTATCATAAAGAAAATCATGGGCAATCTTATCCTCAATACATCATTTATAACACTTGTAAATGTAGAGGAGGTGATCCAAAAGCAGAATTTTATGTATCAACCTTATATTATTTGTTTCCATTAAAAGGAAGGTATTTTAAGAAATCTTTTTGAAATATTGTATTGCAAAGTTCTCCCAGAGTTTTGCAAGTTTTGTTTAAAAGTAGAGATTTTGTCAATTCAAAAACTTTGAGAAGGATCAAACTAAGCCATATCTAAGGACATATTCCATCTCTAATGAGCTATGATTGAGTAGTTTACTTTAAGTACATGTTTTAAAGCTAAACAACATTATTACTTTCTTTACTTTCAATCCCCCCCCCAAAAAAAGTTTGCTTTCTTTCCTTTAAATACTGATAATACTATTTTGAAAGCATATTTTTAAATGATAAGAAAATACTAGGTAATCCTACCCAGGTTGTAAAATCATACTGAGCTTTGCTTTTTTAAATAGTTTCAGGGCTTGCAGAGATACCAGGAATAGAGGCACAAACCAAACATTCAGGATAAGACAGTTTTATAATATACCTACCACTTTCTTCATATACTGCATAAATCCTCTTGACCTATATAAATGCCCTTTCTCCTCTCCTACTAGAATACCTTCAGTTTTCTTATTCACGTTTCTTATTCATGCATATTCTAGTGCCTAGATATCATCTTTGGAAAAAAAAAATGTAACCCCCAAAACACTGCCATTTTCATTAAAGGCTTCATTACCATTGCTCCAATGCTATCTATACTACTTCTCTACCAAAAAATGTTCTAATAACTCTACAGACAAGTTAAAGATATGCTGGTACTCATAGGTAAAAGTACAAATGATATTAACAGTATTGTGTCAATTATTTGCTAACTATGGAAAAACAAATGTATTAACACTGTTGCATGACAAATTCAAAAACAGTACAGAAGTTCTACAACTCATCTTACCTCAAGTACTGGTCCAGCTCCAAGAATTATCTGTTCTACTCCACTGGCAAATCCCTTTTGGCTAAGAGCTGTAAGATGGTGAATGAGAAAATTTGTACTCTGTGTCTTCCCAGAACCACTTTCCCCTGAAATAACAATGCACTGGTTCTTTCTGCGCTGAAGCATAGCATGATAGGCTACATCTGCCACAGCATAAATGTGGGGTTCAAGCTTTCCCAGTTGATGATTATCATACATTTTGACATATTTAGGATTGTAAATAGGAAGAAATTTAAATGGATTAATGACTATTAGAATGCTACCAACGTAAGTATAAATTTTTTCTTGTTTAAAGCGGTTTCGGAGGTTTTCCAGAAGTGTTTTCTCATTTAAGTCAGGTAAACTACATAAATCATCATAATCCTTCTGCTGTGGCTGGGGAAGGAAGCCTCGTTCCATCATCCTCCGACGCTCTTCTGTAACACGGAGCCATGACTGAAGACTGCCATAATGGATTGAGCCATCAAGATTTTTCTCTCTCAAAAGGAATCGGTAATCCTCTCCACTCAACTTGTTTTCTAGGGCCATCCGGGGCCACATCATCATTCGCTGAACAGGACAGTCTGTTGGATTGAGTATCCATTCTTCCCCACCAAATTCTTTCACTTCGGCTAGAACATAGCATTTTGTTTTGTCAAGCCTAAGTCTGTTAATAAGAGCATCTATCACCTCAGCAGCAGTTGAGTTTTTTCTGGCTGGGATTGCACAGTAGATGGTGCCTTCTGAAATTGTCCCAGGATAAATATGTAATGTGTGCTCACTGTCCTCAAAGCGTCGTCTTCCTCCAACATCATTCACATTCATATTGGATCTTATCCCATCAGCACTGATACTGCATGCTTAGAACTCTCCCCAAAAGAACCATAACTTCAAAACTGCAAAAAAAACACAAACAAAAATGCAAAAAAAAATGTATCAAACATATCAAAGTATTTTTCAACATATTTTTAAAAAATTTTATTAATACTTTTTGAGAGAGAAAAGACCCTTCCTTTTCATTAATTCTTTATCATATAATCTTAAGCCTGGTATTACCTAATCCAAATGACTCAATTTATAAAATGAGCAATTAAAAAAAAAAAAAAAAAAGGTGAAAAGACTTGCCCAAGATCACACCAGAAGTAGAGATAAGGCTCAAACATAGGCCTCAATAGTCCCTGACCTATATTTTTTTCTACCATAACATAAATACATTCAAAAATATTTATTGAGTATATATCTTTAAAGTATTGTGGGATACATCAAGAAAATAATTTGGTTATTATATTCAGGTACACGCTTAGATTTAAATCAGTTTGTGAAAGATAATTCAAAATGAAGACTTAAGTCACAGAGGTGTTTTCTAGCTTCTTGCTTTTAAATTTGGAATTGGTGATCAATATTCAGAGAAAAGTTGTGATGCTAGTGATGATTTAAAGAGAAATTGCATTCCATTTGGCAAAAAACACCTAACTCCCAAATTCATAGCAACATATCACAATATATTCTGCCTTGAGATTTACCAACTATCTATACCTACTATGTGCCAGGTACTGTGTCAAATACTTTACCAATCTCATTTGATCTTCACAACAACCCTACAAAGTAGACATTATTATGCTCATTTTACAGTTGAGCAAACTGAGACAAATATAAGTTAAGTGATTTGTACAAAGTAACATATCTATTAAGTGTCTGAAGTCAGATTTAAAGGCAGGTTTTCCTGACTCCAGAATTCTATGCCTAATTGGAGAAGAGTAAATAAATTATAGTCTGCAATACCATATTGCCAAGGTGGGCAAAAATCTAGGAAAACACAGTCAGCAATGTTTATAATTGCAATTTTTGTAAAAAAAAAAAAAAAAAAGAATTGTAAGGAAACTAAAGTCCACCAATTGGGAAAACTAAAACTAAACAAACTGTGATGCATTACTGTTACAGAATATTATTGCCAAAAAGTAAAATCAATAAAATAGCAACTGAGCAAGTGAAATCACAACAAAACCAGAATTTAAAAAGTAATCATAATATATTATGCAGTTATATATTGAGAACACAAAAGAAATAAAGAAATACCTTCCAAAAATATAAAATTCAGCAACTGTGAAAAGACCATATAGGGATTTTAAATAATTCAATCTCAGAAAATGAATTGAAGATAACTGTAAAGGAACTGCCAAAAGGGAGGGAAACTCTTTTACCTGACAAGACTCAAAGGAGAGTTCTATTGAACTTTTAGAGAATAGTTAGTATTTGTAAATCACAAATTCTTCTTAAAAAACTGAGAACTCCTACCAGAATCTTTTTTTAAGGGGATAGGGGAAAACAAAGAACTAATACCAACATTAGGGGAAGAAAAAAAATTGAAAAATATATTATAAAATATATAGGTCAATATCACTAATGCATATCATCTCAAAAATCTTATACAAAATCCAATCAAATAGATAACAATTTACACTTAAATAGGATTTAGGATGCAAGGGTAGTTCAACATTAGAAAAATAATCCATATAATTAATCATATTAAAATCCAAAATATTCCCAACCACACAATTATCTCAAGAGAAGTAGAATGGAAGAAAAGCAGTACCTCTGACAAAGTATAACACTTTTACGCTAAATGCCCTACAAAGTACAGGCAGAGATTTTTTTTAGTATCATAAAAAAAATATATCTAAAACAATAGCAAGCATCATATGTAACAGCGATGCACTAGTCTTTTCTAATAAATATGGAAGTGAAGCACTTTCCCCAGTGATATATGATATTGTACCAGAAATGTCAGCAATAGAAATAAGATGGGAATAAAAGGAATAAAAAGGAGATAAAAGTATCCCCATTTGCTAAAGATAAGATAGATGGTTTATTCAGAAAACGCTAACACTTAAATGAAGGCACTGTAGTTTCAGGCTACAAAAAAACTTCTCAAAAAAAAATTAACAGCATTTCTATGCAATAATAACAAAATACAAGAGAATCACAGAAAAAGAAATCCCACTTTGATCACATAAGATATGTGGGGATCAATACCACCCAAAGTCTACAAAAGCTTTGTACAGATTAAAAACATTCTTAAGAGCTGAAGGAAAAGTCAATGCCCATACTTAGGCTGTGTGGATATAATAAAAATACATTCTTAATGCTATATGAATCAAATTATAAAAAAGATATTTTACAAAGCTTGATAAATAATAAAATTTATTTGGAAAAACAAAAGATCTAGAATATAATGAGAAATGATGAAAAAAAAGAAAAAAAAGGAAGAAAGAAAGATACAGAACAGAATGACAAGGGAGCATCAGAAATAAGGAAATTCAATAACCCAGTTTTCAATAAAGTAGAAAACATAAGATTAAAGTGTTAAAAATTGCTGAGAAAACTGGAAAACAGTCTGGCAGAAATTAGGTTTAGACTAACACCCTATATCATATCTTAGGGTTAAAGATCATAATACAAAAAAAAAATTAGAAAAGAAAGATCATGTACTTTTCATAGCCATGGGTAAAAGAGATATTCTCAATCAAAAAGAAATAGAGGCAGGGGCAGCTAGGTGGCACAGTGGGTAGAGCACCAGCCCTGAAGTCAGGAGGACCTGAGTTCAAATATGATCTCAGACACTTAACATTCTCTAGCTGTGTGACCCTGGGCAAGTCACACTTAACCTCAATTACCTCAGCAAAAAGAAAAAGAAAAAAGAAAAAGAAATAGAGGCAAAGATAAAATAAACTTGGAACTGAAAAGATTCTGCACAGACAACATTAATGCATCTTAGGATTGAAAAGTAGTCAAATGGAAAGGGGAAAAAGTATCAAATTTCTTTCATAAGGGTTTAGTATCCAAAATATATAATTAATGAAAAATATGTGTAAAACTAATAGCCATTTCCTAATAGATAAATGGTCAAAGGATATGGACAGTTCTCTAAAAATTCTAAGTATTATGTAAATAAACTGACTAAAATGACTAAACAGTTTGAGCCAGAGATGATAATTGCACTTCTGCAAGGAAGCCAAATGGTAAGAAAATTTTCCATATATTTCAAAATATCTATAGAAGCACTCCTTGGAGGAAAGGGCCCCACATGTGCAAGAATGTTTGTGGCAGCCCTTTTTGTAGTGGCTAGAAACTGGAAACTGAATGAATGCCCATCAATTGGAGAATGGCTGAACAAATTATGGTATATGAATGTCATGGAATATTATTGTTCTGTGTTCTGTAAGAAATGACCAGCAGGATGATTTCAGAGAGGCCTGGAGAGACTTGCATGGACTGATGCTGAGTGAAATGAGCAGAACCAGGAGATCATCATACACAGCAACAACAGTATTACATGATGATCAATTCTGATGAACATGGCTCTCTTCAACAATGAAATGCTTCAAACCACTTCCATATACACCCAGAGAGAGGGATGTGAAATGTGAACCACAACATAACATTTTCATGCTCTTGATTGATATTTGGTTGCATTGTGTTTCCTTTATCTGATTTTTCTTTCTTGTAGATACGATTTTTCTTGCACAAAAATTCTAAGTGTGGAAATATGTATACATATATTCGATTTGTCAAGTATTTTAATATAATTAACATGTAGTGGATATCCTGCCATATAGGGGAGGGGTAGGGAATGGGGGGGGGGGATTTGTGGCAGAAAGCTTTGTAAGGGTTAATGTTGAAGAATTACCCATACATATGTTTTGCAAATAAAAAGTTTTAATTAAAAAAAAAAAAGCACTCCTTGGAATAGCTAGAAGTAAAAACAAAGTGAATGCCTAAATGTCTAAAGTAACTGTATAATGGAATATCAATGTGCTATAACAAAGTATGTGATGGGAGAAGATTTTAGAAAGATAGCAAAGTAGGTTATAAAATTCCAAGCCCTTCAAATTTCCCCCACAAAGAAAACAAAATTATGCCTCAGGGTGAATGTAGATGGGGGGGGGGGGGGGGGCACAGAAGCCAAGACTTGGAGACTAAGAGGGATCCATCTGGGACAATCCAAGACCCCAAGGCAGGAATTTTACCAGTGTGAAGTATAAACACCTCACACCTCCAAGTTAATTCCATAGAAACAGCAAGCAGGGAGCCCTGGGGCCATTTGGTTCAAAGAATCCTCAGTGAGAGCCACAAGAACTTTCACTTGTCTGACAGCCTGGGGCATTGAGGCCTGAGTCCAGGAAGACTGAGGAAACTTCCTCTGATTAGGAAAGTCAGGCCCAGCTGTGCTACACAGAAGTGGCCTGAGTAAGAAGTTATCAGTCTACCTGATGAGTGCAAAAGCAGGGACACTGCTGGCTGCAGGCACTTGAAAGAGTGGGGAGCTTTTGATTTGGGTTCCAGGTCAGAGCTGAGACTGCAGTGAAACTAGAGGCACCCAAACACCACCCCAAAATTAGTGGTACTTACACTAATATTCTCATTTTTTTTTTAATGAAAAGGCAAAGAAAGACACAACTATAGAAAGTTACTATAGGGATAAGGAAGAAGTTCATTGTCAGAAAAGGAAGTGTAGTTAGGGAAAAAAAACAAAACAAACAACTTCAAAAATCAAATGAGAAAGATTGAGGAAAATTAAAATAAATAAAAGCCATGAAATACAATATTATGAAAAAAAATTAACCAACTAGAAAAGGAAATAGTCTTAAAGAAGAAAATAAACCTTAGAAAATTAGAATTGGTAGCAGACCTAAAACTATGTTATGTGGTACTGGCTAAGAAGCAGTGTGTTGGATCAGAGGAATAGGTTAAATACACACAAAACAATCATCAATGACTAGTAACCTAGTATTTGATAAACCCTAATACTCCAGCTTCTGGAATAAGAACTCACTATTTCATAAAAATTACTGGGAAAATCCAAAGAAGAACTGGAACTCTTAATTGAACACCAGGTAGATAATTTTGACTATATTAAGTTAAAAAGGTTTTGTACAAACAAAACCAATGCAGTCAAGATTAGGAGGGAAGCAATAAATTGGGAAATCATCTTTACATTTAATGGTTCTGATAAAGGCCTCATTTCTAAAATATACAGAGAATTGTCTCATATTTATAAGAATTCAAGCCATTCTCCAATCGATAAATGGTCAAAGGATATGAACAGACAATTTTCAGAGAATGAAATTAAAACTATTTATAGTCATATGAAAAGGTGCTCCAAATCACTATTGATCAGAGAAATGCAAATTAAAACAACCCTGAGGTATCACTACACACCTGTCAGATTGGCTAACATGACAGGAAAAGATAATGACAAATGTTGGAGGGGATGTGGGAAAGCTGGGATACCGATACATTGTTGGTGGAACTGTGAACGGATCCAGCCATTCTGGAGAGCAATTTGGAACTATGCTCAAAAAGTTATCAAACTGTGCATACTTTTTGACCCAGCAAATTAGAAGAGCAAAGGATAGTTTACCTATCAGATCTTTGGAGAAGGGAAGAATAGAACTAGAAAATATTATGAAATGCAAAATAGATAACTTTGATTACAATAAATTAAGCTTTTGTGTAAACAAAAACAACACCAGATTAAAAGAGAAGTACAAAGTTGAGGAAAATATTTGACAGCCAATGTTTCTGATAAAAACCTCATTTCTAAAATATATAAAGAACTGTGTCAAATTTATAAGAATACAAGTTATTCTCCAATTGAGAAATCAAAGGACATGAACAGACAATTTTCAGATGAAGAAATTAAAGCCATTTATAGTATATGAAAAAATGCTCTAAATCACCATTGATTAGAGAAAGGCAAATTAAAACTACTCTAGGTACTACTCACATCTCTCAGATTGGCCAAAATGGCAATTGTTGGAGGGGATGTGGAAAAACTGGGGACACATATGCATTGTTTGAAGAGTTATGAAGTGAGATCCACCATTCTGGAAAGCAACTTGGAACTATGCCCAAAGGGCTATAAAACTGTGCAATACCTTTTTGACCCAGCAATGCTACTATTGGGCCTGTATCCCAAGGAAATCACAAAGGAAGAGAAATGACCTACTTGTGCAAAAATATTTGTAGGAGTTCTTTTGGAGGCAAAGAATTGAAAATGAGTAGATGTTTATCAACTGGGGAATGGCTGAATAAGTTATGGTGTATGAAGGTAATTGTTGGAATATTATTGTCCTATAAAAAAGTTGAACAAGCTGATTTTAGAAAGGCATGGAAAGATTTACATGAACTGATGGCTGAGTGAAACAAGCAGAACCAGGAATGCATTGTCCACAGTAACAGCAATATTATAAGTTGATCAACTCTGAAAAACTTGGCTCTCAATGGTACAGTGATCTAAAGGCAATCCCAGTAACTTTGGATAAAAGTTATATGTATCCAGAGTTAGAACTATGGAGACTGAATATAAATTAACACAGGCTATGTTCACTTTTCCCCCCCTTTTTCTTGTTTTTTTCCCCTCAGTTTTTCCCTTTTGTCCTGATTTTTCTCTCCCAAAATAATTCATAAAGAAATGTGTAGCTAAAAAAATTAATGTACATATTAGGAAAAAAAAAGAACAAAAAGGGGCGAGTGAAGCTATGAGACCAAGAAAGTACTAAACAAAAAACCAGAACAGAATGTGAAAACATCAGGAATACCTAAAGAATAGATCAAGAAGAGAAAACATTAAAAAAAAAAAAAAAAAAAAAAAAAAAACAATTTAAAAAAAATGACCAAAAAAAAAAAAAAAAAAAAAAAAAAATCTTGACACAATAAAAAAAGAAATTGTCCTGGGGTTACAGAACACTAGGGAAAAGTAGAAACAGAAGGGGAAAAAAATCCACCAATCACCATGTCAGAGAGATCCTACAAGGAAAACACATAGGAAAATTATTGCTAAATTTCAAAAAAAAGAAAATTTTTTACAATAAACAAAACAAAAAAATCAATTGTACTGGAGCTACAATTTAAAAAGTACAAAATTTATCAGCAGATACAATAAAAAATCACAGGCCCTGGAATAATATATATCAACAATCAAAAGAATGAGGCCTAAGGCCAAAAATATCACATCCAACAAAATTAACCATAATGAATGAAAAAACAAACATTTGTCCTGATTTTCAGGACTCTGTCTCAACCACACCTGAATTCAATACAAAATTTAACATGTAAGAGCCAACATTAATGATTAATTTCTTTTTTCTCCCTCTACACAACTTTATTCTTTTTAATGATAGCTTTTTATTTTCAAAATACATGTAAAGATAGATTTCAACATTTACCCTCACAACATCTCGTGTTCCAAATTTTCTCCCTTCCTTTTTTTACTCCCTCCCTAGACAACAAGTAAAATACATGTTAAACACATACAATTCTTCTATACATATTTCTGAATATATCATACTGTACAAGAAAAATCAGATCAAAAAAATGAGGAAGAAAACAAAAAGTAAGCAAACAACAACAAAAAAGTGAAAAAAGCAGTCCTCTTTCTGGTTGCAGATGGCTCTCTCCATCACAAGTCTATTGGAATTGGCCTGAATCACCTCACTGTTGAAAAGAGCTACATCCATCAGAATTGATCACATAATCTTGTTGTTGCTGTGTACAATGTTTTCTTGGTTCTACTCACTTCACTTAGCATCAGTCAATGTAAGTAAGAGACTTAAGCAGGTCTTTCTAAAATCATCCTGCTGAATTAACAAATAATTTCAAGGGACTCAACAAGGATAAATTGTTTGTTTTTTACATGGAAATATAAACCCTAAACTTAAGACTGACATCAGTTAACTGGGTAGTTCAAAAGAAAGACTGGGGCAGAGCTGAGTATGATCTGGATCTAAAAAGCAAAACAGTCTAAGGAAAGAAAAAAAGAATAATTATGCTATATGAATGAGATGTAGAGGAAGAACTGGCACAAGCTAAATTAGAGGGAGGAGGGCTGATAGTTCTGAAAATCTACACATACACACACACATGCACACGTACCATGAAGTTATAGCACCCTCCAAAATCTATAAAGAAATAAGGGGAAAGGGAATAGGATAAGATGGGGTACAGAAGGGAGAAGGAGTGATTAATATGAAAGGAATAAAAAAAAGGGAAAAGGTGATATATGATATGATGGGGTAGAGAAGGTTATTTAGATTAAAGACAGTGGGATAAAATGTGTAGATTAATGAGAATGGAATAAAGAGGGAGATAAAAACTAGGAAGGGAAGATAAGGGAAGGATCTTTGGGTATGAGGAGAGATTAAATAATAGCAAGACAAGTTAAGGAGTAAAATTAAAGTAGAAGAGTTATCAGGGATAGGAAATAATAGATATATACAAACACTAAAACACGGATCAGGAATAGAATTTATTAGGGAAAAAAAGAGGCCTAATAATCATTGAATTCAGACAAAGTTAAATTTAAAAGTTAATAAAGAGAGAAATCTAGCGTTATATGTCAGTCATATTACTACTGTTTTAGATGTATGTCTACATGTGTGTATGTATAGATATATGTATATGTGTGGGGTGTGTGAATATAATGTGCATGTGTATATTTGTATATGTATGTATGTGGAGATATGTGTGTGTATAAGCACATGTATGTATATATAAATATACCCCTGCTTAACTGTAACCTGCTTGGGGGAAGTAGAAATGATGAAAGAGAAGAAAAAAACAACAAAGTAAAAAGTGCATATCAGAGAACAAAAGAAAAGATGTACATTCATGAATATAATCTCTTCTACCATATGCTTTCTTGAAATGGATTTATTGTTATATATTTTGAATTCTCTCTGATTTTCTGCTGGGCATATGGCAATGTTCTGTTCTGTTTTTGTGTTCCTTTTCTGTTGTTTGTTTTCAATTTTGTTTTTAATTTTAAATAAGTATTATTTTAATAAAGAAAAAATTATCTAACGAATACTAAGGATACTAATGGAAGTGAAATAATCAAAGCCAAGAAAAAAATACACACAGTAACTACTAGAATGTAAATGCAGGGTAGAAAAAGCATAACATCAAAAAATCAAAAGCAAATTAGTGAAATTATAAAGATAAAGAGGGGCTCAATTGAAGAGAAATATGAAAATATTCCTGTGCCCCTATCTTTTGGCAAAGATGGGAGTTCCATACATTGCATATTTTTCAGATTTTCTCAACAGATTGATCAGTTGTGCTAATTTCCTCCCTCTCTTAACAACAACAACAACGACATTAATTCCCTATGGAATGGCTCTTAAAAGAAGGTGAAGAGATACATAGAATACTATGATAATATAAGAAACAGAAAACGTCAATTAAAAATTCTCTTAAAAAAGAGTAGTATTCAAGAGAACATTGTACACAGCAATAACAAGTTCATACAATAATCAATTCTGACAGACTTGGCTCTTTTCAACAATGAGGTGATTCAGGTCAGTTCCAATGGTCTTGTGATAGAACCATCTGACCCAGAGAGAGGACTATGGGGACTGAGAGTGGATCATAACATAATATTTTTACTTTTTGTTGGTTGCTTGCTTTTTTGCCTCATTTTTTCTCTTTTTGATCTAATTTTTCTTGTGTAGCATGATAAACATAGAAATATGTATAGAAAAATTGGATGTGACTAACATATTGGATTACTTGCTGTCTAGGGAAAAGGAGTGGGAGAAAGAAGGGGAGAGTTTTGGAACACAGGGTTTTGTAAGGGTGGATGTTGAAAACTATCTTTGATGATCAATTCTGATGGGCATAGTTCTCTTCAACAATGAGGTGATTCAAAACCATTCCTATTGTTCAGCAATGAAGACAGTCATATATATCCAGAGAGAGGCCTGTGGGAACTGAGTGTGGACCATAACATAGCATTTTAACGCTTTCTGTGAATGTCTGCTTGCATTTTGTTTTCCTTCTTAGGTTGTTGGTTTTTTCCTCTTTTTCTAGATCTGATTTTTCTTGTGCAGCAAGATAACTATATAGATATGTATACATATATTGGATTTGTCATGTACTTTAACACATATTTAACATGTATTAGACTACTTGTGATCTAGGGGTGGGGGTGAGGGAAAGGAGGGGAAAAATTTGGAACAAAAATTTTTTTTGCAAAGGTCAATATAGAAAAATTACTCATGTTCTGTAAATAAAAAGCTCCAATTAAAAAAAAGAAAAAAAGAAAACTATCTTTGCATATATTTTGAAAATAAAAGATATTAAAAAAAAAAAAGAGGTATTGGGGCAGGTAGGTGACACATTGGATAGAGGACCAGCCCTGAAGTCAAAAGGACCTGAGTTCAAATTTGATCTCAGACACTTAATACTTCCTAGCTGTGTGACCCTAGGCAAGTCATTTAACTCCTATTGCCCGGGGGGGGGGAGGTATTACATGTGACAAATGAAAGTCAACCACAAATGACAGATAAAAGATATTATATTCAAAATAACTATAGAAGGTACAAAACATCTACTAGCCTACCTACAGACTTAGAACTTATGTCAATACAACTAAGAAACATTTTTGCAGAAATAAAAGAAGGGAGACTAGTCAAGATGCCAGTATGAGAAAAAGGCAGCCCAGCTCCTCAGACAAACTACTCTTAACAAATATCTCAAACAGTTCCCAAAATGAGCAGTAAGGGGAAAATCTAAGGAGAAACCACAATGAGTCAGTTTCAAGCAGAAGATCAAAAATTTCTTCCCACAGACAAGTGACCATGGCAGGAAATATGGAACAGAGGTAGAATTGGGATTTCAAAAGGAGACAGCAAGAGGGGGGGAAAAAAAGTCACAGTATTGTGATTCTGAACCCTGCAGCAAGACACAAGATAAGACAAAGTAAGATCATATAATATCACTATAGTCCTACTCAGAACCCTAGCCTGAACACAAAGTTCCAATGTAGGTTATCAGGCTAGAAGAATGAGTTTTCTTCTATTTTGTATTCTGACCAAGTCAACAAGGATTTATTAAATATTTACTACATAATGCCAGGCTTTTATACTAAGTGGTTAAGAAAGGGGGAAGAATAGCCCTTGCTCTCAAAGAGCATATAATACATACAAGCAAGAAACAGGATAAACTGGAATACTCTCAGAGAGAAAACTTACATTAAAGGGGAATCAGGAAGAACTTCTTGAAGAAGGTAGGCCTTTAGTTGAGAACTGAAGGGAGTCAAGACGATATGAGCAAAGAAAGAGGGAGAAAATATTCAAGTATGGGGGTCGGATCATCTAGTGGAACCATTCAAAAGTTGAGAGGCAAAAGGACACATTCTAAGGACAGAAAGAAGGCTCCTGTCACTGAAGTACTTGGAGGGGGAGTAAGCTATAACAAAACTGGAAAGTAGAAAAGGATCAGGTAATAAAATTTTTACAAGTCCAACAGGAAATTATGTATTTGATCCTGGAGGTAACAGGGAACCCAAAGGAATTTACTTAACAAGGGTAACATGATCAGTCATGCACTTTAGTAAGACAGATTTGACAGCTGAATGAAATACACACTACAATAGATAGACAAAGCAGGAAGACCAGCCAGAAGGTTTAATGCAGTAATCTCAATGTGTCCAGGCTGTTATTTAACTTAGGATCACAGGTGTTACTCTTCTGCTCAAAAAGTTTCAGTGGCTCCCTACTGCTTCTAAGATGAAATATAAGCTCCTCAGACTGGCACTTAAAATGCGTCACAATTTGACTTTAATATACTTCTCTCCCCCCCCCCCCCCCGACTTATTATACATTACTCCCCTTCACATTCTGTCCAAACTGTTGAAGAATTAATTTTCTTCCTCATGAGCAATATTCCATCTTCTCTCTCTTTACCTCTGTAAGAATTTTCCCCCATGCCTGCAAAATACTCTCTAATCACCTCCATCCTCTTAAAATCCTACCTTCATTCAACATTCAATTCAACTGCCAATTCCTACAACAGAAGTTTTCTGATCTTCCACTTGCTATTGCTCTATCATTTCCAATATTATTTTGTCTTTGCTTTGTATATAATATTATATTGAATTATATGCTGATGTTATTCTCTCCAATAGAATGTAAGTTCTGGGAAGAAAAAAAATTTTGTCTCTATATACCTTAGCATCTAGGCACAGTACCTAAAACATAAGTATCTACTAAATAACTATTAAATTGGGTTACTTTATTTTTCAGTATCTATTTGTAAAAGACAGAAATTTAGTCTCCTAAAATGCCATAGTTTGATAAGTTTTACTAGAATGTTTTACCATTCTATTATGACTAATCTTTAAAAAAAAAAAAAAAAACTCCTAAGAAAAAAATAGAACCAGAAGAAGAGAATTTTATAGAAATGCATTCTTCGTAAGTGAACAATACCACCTCCTGGCAGAAATAAAAAGAACTAAAGGGAACATTTTCAGGCACCAGCAATAATAGATTTGCTTTATTTTGGCAAGAAGTGCTTTAAGTAATGAACAAATACAAAACTTAGTTTAAAAAAAAAGCAACTTTTAAAAAAAGCAAAAATTTTAAAAGACATTCCAAATGTAACATTTCTAAAATCCACTCATTTTAATCAAGTCAAATTAATGCATATGATTAAAAGATGAGTGAACAATTATTTTAAAAAATTCATTTACCATTAAACAAAGTAAGATACCCTTTGATTTTCTATTCAGGACTTACAAACTACTGAAAAATTAAACTGATAAAATAAAGTAACAAATTAATAATTACCAAGTGTTCATTTTGATGTATTTATTCTATCAGATCATCCTAAAACTTAATTACATTTTATATTATTTTTCCAAATGAAATAAAAACGCCATATTAGAATAATCTATTTAATCAAATTTGTCTAACTCTGAAAACTCAGGAAGTACCTGATATTGCTTTTATTTTATTTTATAGTGTCTCTTCTAGGACAAAGAGGGGAAATTATACACATTAATGTTTCCTGTTATGTGGTTTTAAACCACCAAACAGAAATAGCCTTAATTTTTTTAAAATAAAGAATGGGTATACAGAATATCATCCTGGAGCATTACCTAAAGCTGTCACCAAAAGCTACACAATAACATTATAAAGGAAAAAGTAGGCTCTGCTGAGCTGTCATAAAAATTACATCTAAACAAGTTTATTTGCATTAATAACGAGTAGAACTATATATTAAGCAATCAGTAAACCCCTCAAACCAGAAAGTGTTATTTCTTTCCATGTAAAGTCAAAAAAATTTTATTTTATTTCTTTTTAAAAGGCTACTCATGTAACATGCTATACAATAGATGAATCCTTACAAAAGCTGCAAGAAATAAATTTGTATAAAATGAATGATACAATCAATTAACTAAGCTAAGAAACTCAGTGCCCTTTCCTAAAAGAACAACTGCTTTAACAATGCATTTGTTTTAATAACAAGAGGCAGAATGTTCTAGGACTTCAAATCAGGGCTCTGAAGTTTAGTTCCAACACCATCAATAAATAAAATGAGAAAGGAGAGAGAGTGGTAAAGAAGGGGACCTCATACAAAACAAAACACTTAACCTCAAAGGGTTTTTACTTCAGATATATATATATATACATATATATATATATATCTTTAAGATATAGAAGAGAACTTAAAGCCCTGATTTTGCACAGGAAAAACAGAGCTCATGACTTGTCTGCAAATATAAGAGGAAAAAAAAAATCTGATGGTTCCATTTCCTTGCCACCTACTAAGTCCTCAAGATTTTGATTAAAAACTCCTCAAGATTTTATGATTTAATCAGTCAACAATATTTTATTAAGAATTTATTATCTGACAGGCACCATAGGTTGTAGTAGTTGTTTGTCTTTCATTCTTTAAGAAGACCATGACCTCAGGGAGGTGATGCCATGACATGCAAATGAATTGGATATAAGCAAGGGAGGGCTGTGCAAGGTATTGTGCCTCACTTTTCCCTCTGGAGTCATCTGGGTCCAGTGGCAAGATTTAGGTCAGGCTGACAGAGACAGCCCTGAATGTAATGGGAGACCTTGACCTTTTAAGCTAAGATCTTCAACAGGTCTCAGTTTGACTGAGGCTGTACCCATTCAATGATTAAGGATAGGTAGCAAATGAGACAAAGAATCTCCACTTTCACTTAGTCCAAAAAAAAAAGGGGGGGGATCTAAATAAATAAATAAATCTGAGAGGGGAAAACTCTCAGGGTTTCTGACCAAACCAGAAATAACTGTTACTTACATTCAATCTGAGTCAATCAGGTCCCAAACAATGACCAAATGGGGCTTAGTATAGGACCTAGGTGGTCAATGAGAATCAGAATGGCTTTGATTTAAGGTCTGGTCCTGAAGAAAGAAATCTAGCCAGTAAACTCTTAAGATATCTTGGGAGGGTTCAAAGATGCAAAAGAAAAAAAATGTTTTTAAGAGCATTTGTACATAAAGGTATGATACTCTATGTGGATAGAAAGAAGAAAGAGAAGGAGGGAAGGAAGAGACAGGTACCATAGTAAGCAGTTAGAATACAAAGAAAGGCAAAAGATAGTTCCTGCCCTCCAGGAGCTTACAATAGAGAGAAAACAAATATTTCCCAAAAAGGTGTGCAATTTAAACAGGAAATAGTTAACAGAAGGGTAAGCATGAAAATTAAAAGGAATGGGAAAAGCTTCTGGTAGTAGGTAGAATTTAATCTGGAAACCAGGAGATTGAGAAGAGGAAAAGCAGTCCAAACATGGTGAGAGGAAAAAAAAAATCCTGAAGTGAGAGAAAACAGCTTAGTTCACTTAACAGCAAGGAGGTCCGTCACCACATTAAAACATGAGGGTGGGAGAAGGGGAGTGCAAGACTGAGAAGGTAAGGGATGGGGAAGGGCTTTGAACACCAAACCAAGGATTTTTTATTTAAACTTGGAGATGATGGTGAAGCATAGAAGTTTATTGAGTATGACAGTGACATGGTCTGAGTCATGCTTTAGGAAAATCACTTTGGCAACTGGATTAAATATGGACAGAAGTAGAAAGAGACTGTTGGCATTAAGTAGAATTACTTCAATAGTGTAGGCACAAAAATAATGAGGGCCTATATTAGGGTATCATCAGAATTTGATTCTATCAGAATCAAAAGAGAGAAAGAAGGTATACTCAAGACATGGGGGGTGGGTGGGGGGGAGAGAGAGAGAGAGAGAGAGAGAGAGAGAGAGAGAGAGAGAAACTGATAGGCCTTGGCAACAGACTGGTTATGGGTGGAGTGTTAAATAGGAATCAAAGATGATACCTAGGCTGCAAGCCTGGGAGACTGAGAGGATGGTGGTGCCCTTGACAATAAGAGGAAACTTTAGAAACTGGGAAGGTTTAAAAGAAAAGAATGTAAATTCACTTTTAACATACACACGTTTAAGATGTCTACTGAATATCTAGCCTGAGATGTATAAAAAGATAAAATTGAAGATGTGAGACTGGAGATAAGATAAAGAGGTTACAGCTGGATAAGGAAAATTGAGAATCATATGGACTCGAGTAAAACTACTCACTCAGAATATCACAAATAGCCTTCAAACCAACAAACCCAGCCACTCTTCTTTCAGTAACTATTCCTCTTTAGCTAACACTTGAACAACTGGCATGACCCCCACTACCTTTCCTTTTACTCTGTTCTGATGATTATCTCCCTGTACTCAGGCCTTTTTTTTAAAACCTAATTTTTGCTTCACTTCAGCATACCTCTTAATATAATCTCTCCTCTGGCAATCTCAACCCCTTCTATGGCTCCAATAATAATTTCTATGTAAATTATTTCCTATCCTAAACTTTAGATCTATTTCTCCACTGACTCCCCAATAATTTCAGTCATCCAGTTTCATCTACTCTTTGTCACAATCCTTGGATCTTTCTAGTCACACTGAGGAGTCCAAAATCTAGCTTTGTATCCTCATTTGGTTACTGTAGGACCTAAATGGGCTTCGCTCAATTTCTCTGGTCTCACTATCCTCATCTATAAAATGAGGGGGCTGGACTAGGAGACCTCTGCCAAATTCTTCTTACTCTACTGTCAACCCATTAAAATGTCCTATCATGGAGCAGCTAGATAGCACAGTGGATAGAGCGTCATTGGGCCCTAAAGTCAGGAGGACCTGAGTTCAAATCTGCCCTAAGATATTTAATACTTCCTAGCTGAATGACCCTGGGCAATCAACCCCAATTGCCTCAGCCAAAAAAAAAAAAAAAAAAAAAAAAAAGTCCTATCATCCATCCTCTTTGAAACCTACTCTTTGAGGGGCAGCTAGGTGGCACAGTGGATAGAGCACCATCCCTGAAGTCAGGAGGACCTGAGTTCAAATTTGGTCTCAGACACTTAACTTTCCATAGCTGTGTGACTCTGGGCAAGTCACTTAGCCTCAATTGCCTCAGCAAAAAGAGAAAGAAGAAAGGGAAGAGAGAAAGAAAGAAACCTACTCTTTAGTCTCAAACTCTCTCCTTGACCTTTTCAAGGGAGACAAAAGAGTAAGAAAGTTTAATGTAGCAGTTAAAAAAATATTTCTCAAGTATCAAAGACTTATAATTACAAGACAGAGTTAATAACAATTATGAATAAATCAAATCACTCTGAGCCTCTGTAAAATTCAACAATTATTATTTATTATGGAGCAACATGAGATTATAAAATTAAAGTTACAAAGTCCCTAAAATTGGAGTCGACCACTTAGATGAATTTAATAGTAATAAATGGTAATACTCAAGGAAAGATTTTTAAATAATCAGTAAGAATTCATATTTATATCCCTTTAATATGAATTTCTATCCACTCTTCCCTATTTCCTTAACATTATTTTTCTAAACTGGAAACTAGTGTGGAAGAAATTAGGGCTTGACCCACATCTAACACCACATACCAAGATAAGATCTAAATGGGTTCATGATCTGGATATAAAGAGTGATTTTGTAAACAAGTTAGAGGAACATAATATAGTTTACCTCTCAGACCTGTGGAGATGGAATAAATTTATGTCCAAAGAAGAACTGGAACTCTTAATTGAAAACCAGATAGATAACTTTGACTATATTAAGTTAAAAAGTTTTTGTACAAACAAAATCAATGCAGACAAGATTAGGAGGGAAGCAATAAATTGGGAAATCATCTTTACATTTAAGGGTTCTGATAAAGGTCTCATCTCTAAAATATATAGAGAATTGTCTCCTATTTATAAAAATTCAAGCCATTCTCCAATCAATAAATGGTCAAAGGATATGAACAGACAATTTTCAGAGGATGAAATTAAAACTATTTATAGTCATATGAAAAGGTGCTCCAAATCACTATTGATCAGAGAAATGCAAATCAAGACAACCCTGAGATACCACTTCACACCTGTCAGATTGGCTAAAATAACAGGAAAAGTTAATGATGAATGTTGGAGGGGTTGTGGGAGGCCTGGGACACTGATGCATTGTTGGTGGAGCTGTGAACGGATACAGCCATTCTGGAGAACAATTTGGAGCTATGCTCAAAAAGTTATCAAACTGTGCATACCCTTTGACCCAGCAGCATTTCTATTGGGCTTATATCCCAAAGAAATCATAAAGGAAGGAAAGGGCCCCACATGTGCAAGAATGTTTGTGGCAGCCCTTTTTGTAGTGGCTAGAAACTGGAAATTGAATAGATGCCCTTCAATTGGAGAATGGCTGAATAAATTATGGTATATGAATATTATGGAATATTATTGTTCTGTAAGAAATGACCAGCAAGATGATTTCAGAGAGGCCTGGAGAGACTTACATGAACTGATGCTGAGTGAAATGAGCAGAACCAGGAGATCATTATACACGGCAACAACAGTACTATATGACGATCAATTCTGATGGACATGGCTCTCTTCAACAATGAAATGTTTCAAACCACCTCCAATTGTTCACTGAAGAAAGCCATATACACCCAGAGAGAAGGATGCGAAATGTGGACCACAACATAACATTCTCATACTCCTTGATTGATGTTTGCTTACATTGTGTTTCCTTTATCTGATATATCGTTTGTGTAGATAAGATTTTTCTTGCACAACAATGACAAGTTTGGAAATATGTATACATATATTCGATTTGCCAATATTTTAACATAATTAACATGTAGTGGATATCCTGCCATCTAGGGGAGGGGTGGGGAGTTGGGGGGAAAAATTTGTAATGGAAAGCTATGTAAGGGTTATTGTTGAAGAATTACCCACACATATGTTATGCAAATAAAATAAAATTAAAATAAAATAAAATAAAATAAAATAAAAAAAAAACATTATTTTTCTATTTCCCCTCTCTTTTTTATCCCATAATCTTCCTTCAGAAATCTTAACCTTTTTCTCATCTCTCTTTCATTTATTATTATACAATGGAATTGTATCATTTAAGCATTTAACTTAAAGAATAGATGAAAAGAAAAATAGCAATAACAATGCAATCTCATTATTCTACTCAAAGCATATACCCTACAAGTGAGTTTTAACATGATAGACATAAATTGGCTGTTCTTTCAGTGAGTTTCATTTTCAAGAACCTCTCATAGTATAAACATTTCATAGAATAAGTATATACTCTTTTTCATTATAACTCATCTATTTACTCTGCTTAGAATAGCAAAGTTGATAAGATGCAATAGTCAATCATTCTCTGTATTCCTGATCAGCCCACACATTTCCCCTTTGGTTTCCTAATATTGTCTCACTGTAGTCTGTCACTCTCTAACCAAACTTATATTCAAAGCTCTTTTGAGACTATTTTCCTCTTCTGCCAGCTACAATTTTGCTTGTTTTGCTTTGAAATTTCTGAATCACGTGATAAAACAAAATGGATTACTAAGTATTTTTTCTCAACCCCACAACCTTTTCAAACCTCTCTCCAAAAGAGAAAATGTGCATCAAAGATATAACAATTTCAACTGTGTCCATAAGTCCATCACACCAGGAACATCCCCCAAAGTAAAAGGTAAGAAAAAAATATGCCTAATTTGAGCTCAATTGGTATTCTCTCCAAAAGTTCACCATGTTACTAGCAGCAATATTGTATTACCCATTCAATCTACAAGCTTTTAACTGAATGCTGTCCATATTTCCCCTACCATCATCACACCCCAACCTCCTTACAAAAGCAGAAGTATTTAAAAAATGAGATTTAGTAAATGAGGATGGGAAGCTAGGTGGCACAGTGGACAGAGTGCTTGCCTAGAGTCAGGAAGATCTGAGTTAAAATCTAGCCAAAACTATTTAATAGCTATGTGACCTTGGGCAAAACCCTGTTTGCCTCAGTTTCCTCCTATGTAAAATGAGCTGGAGAAGGAAGTGGCAAACCACTCCAGCACCTTTGTGTTTAAAAAAAAACAAAAAACAAAAAAAAAAGTCATTTAGAGAGCACAAGTAAAAGACTAATCAACAAAAATACAAATAAGTTCTGGCATCTATGAATAAATTCTGCAAAACAAAGGAAAATAATTCAATAACTGATGAGTGAGAAAAAGAACCTGTAGATTCTGAGGAGAATAAATGGGCCTATAACATACTGTTATTGACTGGTTTGAAGGGGAAATGAGGATTACAAGAGAAAAATCTGTCATCTGCATAGCAGAAATGATTTTAAGAATAACAATTGTGATAGCAAGTCTCACTAAAGAAATGAGAGGACAAATGACTGGAAATACAAATACACAAAGGCAAAAGGCAATCTAGAAGAGGAGAAACAAAAAAAGCAATTAGACATTAAAAGAAAACATGTTCTCTATTCAAGCAAAACACCGATTTTGAAGACAATACAAAGAGATAATCAATGATCACCTGAGGATTAAGCAACACTATTCAATAATCTATTTTCATATATTCACATCATTCTATGGATGATCATCACTTAGTTAAAGTCAGATACATTCTCCTGCTTGTCCTCTTTTTAGTCTGCCCATTTTCCACAAGCTTTCAGCAATGAAAATCTGTCCTTGGCATCCAATCTGTTAACAATTTTTGTTCCTTTCAAATACTGATAACCTCTTACAGATAACAGCAAAATCCTTGTGGCATTCTTGTAGCAACTGTATGACACAATATGTTTCCTTTCAAGCTCCCTTAAATGTTTCCATTTTCAATTACTTCTATGTTATCTTCTTTCTTACTTCAAAAATCTAAACAACAGTAAGTCAAAGCAATCCAATATTTGCCAGTTCTTGTAGCAGTTCAACCAGTTTCAGTTCATCGGCATAGATACAATATTTTTAAAAATATAAATAGGAGGAGGGTTTGTTATATGCCAAACACTATACCAGGCACACAACTTAGTACTGGTTTTACTAAAAAAACAAAATGTGCAAAAACACATTCGAGCTTAATCTGCCTTATTAACATTTTCTCTATAACTTTCTAGACAATCAAAAAATAATAAATGAAGTCATGATTTGCAGCATTGAAAATTTAACAATCTGCTAAACTGGTTTGCAACTGGCTCCAATACAATCTTGGATATAAAAGTAGAAAAATTACCAAAGTCCCTGATCTCAGAGATAGGAAAGCTGGGTTAGAAAACACACACACACACACACACACACACACACACACACACACACACCCTAACACAGAGGATGTAGAAATCCTAAGGGCACAATATAGAGGCACACTGCAAGTCCCAGAAGTTCTTAAATTAGTAGATCAGATGACCATTCCAAGATACTGCTAAGAATAAAGGCAAGACAAATGCTAAGGCCCAGCAAGCCATAGGAGGCAGTGTCAGGACAGGGGAACAGAGGTGATGATTCCTCTCTTATGCAAACTCTGTGAGCAACTTGAGTGTATTCAGGAACTAAATCATTGCCTAAGGAGAATGTGAAGGGAAAAGGGGAGGGAAAGAAGAATTTCTGTGGTGGTGTGAATAACCTGGCACTGTCTTTCCTCTTCTGCCCATTTTCTAATTTTCTTTGTTTTCTAGGTCAAAGTGAACTAAGAAGAGAACTATTTCCAGGAAAAAATCTCAAGAAAACTAAAAAGAAGATAATCATATAGTACTTTGATTAAAATTGATGATCACAAAATATGCATGAAATTAATGTTCTGCTAAAGCTACTAAATATTAGAATTGGCAAATGACAGAACGAAAAAATTCTTATATAATTAATTCTCCTTTCCAAGTAGATTGACCCATAGAGTATTAGTGTTTAAAATGTGTGTTTTCCACGAATTTTTGTGAATTACATAAATGGCAAGATTTTGCATGACCTAGCATTATCACAGACATGACTTGTCAGTGAAGTTAATTTTCTTAATTCCCATTTCTCTCCATGAACCATTTTCCTTTATTTAATTTAATTTAATATCTTGGAATAACTAATTAGCATTCCCTGCAGAAAATGTGTCACTAAGCCCCATCTTTTTCTCCTTCAAACATATCTAGGATCAACAGCTCCTGTAGATGCTATAATCATGGCTACTGGAAATCCAGAAAAGAAAGTTCTTGCTACCAAAATAGCATTTTTTGACATTGTCAATGACAATTGGCATTGTTAAATGATTCAACATCCGAAAGTGCTATCATTTTATCAATGGAAATGACAATAAAGAAAATTAACATATATTTTATCACATGGTAAAATCCACATGGGGCTTTTCTGACTTCCAGTTAAAATCTTCCAGCTAAAATGAGATCTTTCCCATTAGAATGGGAGCTCCTTGAGAACAGAAACTGTTATACTTTTCTATTTGTGTCTGTGGAGACTGTGGATTAAAAATTCTGTTGTTTGCATGGGTTTTTCCCCCCCTTTCTTGTGTTTTTTCCTCCTTTTTGATCTAATTTTTCTTATGCAGCATGACAAATATGGAACTATATTAAGGAGAATTGCACATGTCTAGCCTATATCAGATTGCTTACTGTCTGGGGGTGAGGAGAGGAAGAAAAATTTGGAACACAAGGTTTCAAAAGGTCAATGTTGAAAACTATCTTTGCATGTATTTGGACACATAAAATACTATTTTTAAAAAGAGTCTCATACCAATAACACAGATAAACAAAAAGATCAGAGGTTTTAGGAGACTACCAGTTCAAGATGAATCAAAAATAGCAAATTAGTAACACTGAAATTAATTCAATCTTAATCTACATTAAGAGATAGAGCTATATCAGGAATAAAGATGAGATATACTCTGCCACCAGTATAGCAAAAAGCCTTGAATTTATATTTTATGAGGGTAAATCTGGGAATATTTAGCTTGGAGAGAAACTTATGAGGTTAAAGAGAATTATTCACTAGTAATTTAAAAGGCTGTTACAAGGAAAAAAGATACTCCACTTCTCCAGAGAGAACAAAAGTAAGAGAAGCAAATGTAAAAGCAATAAAGAGGAAACAAAACTTAAAAATTCCTGAAGACACTCATCAGTCAGGTAAGTGGCACCCTACTCATCTTTAGGAGTTCAAATATGGTCTCAGACACTTAGTAGCTATGTAACACTGGGTAAATCACTTAACCCTCTTTGCCTTGGTTTCCTAATCTGCAAAATGAGCTGGAAAAGGAAATAAACCACACTATTCGTTTACCAAGAAAACCCCAAATGGGGTCAAGATGAGTTGGATACAGCTGAACAACAATACTCATTAAATATCAGGGTCTGGTGTTTTTTTATGAGGCACATCATTTCTGGTCTCCATGATTTTTCCTATGAGAGTGACTTATTTAATTTACTTCCTTTTAGGTAAATATTTATACTTGATGTTGCAGTAGATATTCATTTAATTATATAAGTACTATTATAAATGTAAATACCCAACAGTACTGGTATAGGGATATACCAATTCTATCAAGTCCTACTCTGATATCTCAACTAGCATGGAGGTAAACCTGGGCTTTTGAATGCTATGCCAGAATGTAAGTAGCTACAAGTATGGGAAGTAGTTTATATGAAATATAAACTGTCATCCCAGAACAAACTTAGCTAAATACAAAGAAGTTCACCATAAGGTTGGCTGCTAGATAATGAATTTTCCAATGATATCCAACTATTAAACACTATATTCTAAATTGTAGCAATATTATAATATACACACGGTAAAGGAAGTATACTCAAGCCAACAGAATAAATCACAGTTCCTTAAAGTATTGAAGTAATAACACTAGGACTTCATGAGATCTGGGTTTTATCAGTATAGTTATTGTCTTCCACAGAGACTGTAACTCCTGTGATTTAAGAATCATTTTCTTGAGTTTCCTTAGTAAATATAACATACAAACACACATATATATGTATATACGCATCCGTAATACAGACACATACTGATACACACAATTATCTAAGTGGCCAAACTTTGCTTTATGGTACACACTGAAATTAGTTCTGCTAGTCCTGACAACATGGACTTTTGTACTCTATCATTATTATTGCTTTGTCCATAATTTATGCTTTTCCAAATTGGTAGCAGAACCCTTCCTAAGACTGAATTCTTTTGCCACAGTCTTACTTTAAGTGCAGAATGAATCCATCTTTCCCCTTCCCCACACCCATGGTTCTTTGACTGTATGCTACAGATTTTTATGTTTATTTGTTAATTTTCCTTTCATGTATAATTTTTTTAGACTCCTGAAATGGATGTTCTTTAGTCATCTTAAACTGGACTCATCTCTCTTCCCTGCCATACTCTTCCCTATTCCTAACTGCATGCACCCCTATTTCCAACCCAGGAATCATCCTTCCCTTGTTACTATGACAACTCCATATGCCATCAGTTGCAAAGACCTATCATTTCTATCCTCATAGATCTTCCATATCTTCTCTGCTCTCCTGTCCTCCATCACTGCAGCTATCCCGGTATAGGCATCATCGCTTGGATTATATTGTAATAGAGTTCTAATTGGTCTTCCTGCCTCAAATCTCTCCCTACTCCAGTCTGTCCTTCACTCAGCCATCAAAATGATCTTAAAATACAAAACTGACTATTTCACTCACCTACTCAATAAACTATAAAATCTATGGTTGGTAGCCCTTCATAAGCTGTCTCCTTCCTATCATTTCAGTCTCATACTAATCTCCTCCATGTATTCTGTGATCCACTGGTACTGGCTTCTTTGCTATTCTGAGCATGCTCCATCTCTCAATTCTTGAGCATTTTCACTAGACATCCCCCATGCCTGGAATGCTCTTCTAATTTTCCTGCAAGCCCTGACTTCCTTCATTTCAGCTACAGTCCCAATTTCTACGAGAAACTCTTCCTGAACCTCCTTTAATGTTAGTGCATTCCCTCTGAAATTATAACCAATGTTGGATTCCAGTTATCTCCCACATAAGACTGAGCTCTTTGAGAGTTAGTAGACTAATTTTCCTTTCTTTTTATCCCTAGTGGTGAGCACAGTACCTAGAAGATAGTAAACATTTAATAAAAGACTGATTTAAAAAAATATAACTTTGTTATTTAACTATAACTAAATTCATTAAGAAATTCCCTATATTTCACACTATTAAATTGTAAAATTTCCCTAAAGTTTAGTTCACTCCATTACAATTCTTTTGTCAAGATAGTTTTGCTTTGGGATTGTCAATCTTTTCTGTATATTCTGTCTTTCATATTCTTCTAGTTACGTATTAAGAGTATTTCCATCTCATTTTGAAAGGTCCTTTCAAAGCATGTGTAGGAGGAATCAATTTTTTACATTCTTTCTTGTTTTTAAAATGTTCCTTTTGTACCTTCAAAGGAGGTTTTTAGGAAAACTGATCCTGAGCTTGAAACCAATGATTATTTGGCAGTATTATATTCCAACTTAGATTTTTTTGCATTTTTTGTCTGCTTGTCTGTCTCTCACTCTCACACACATGTGCCACGCGCACACGCCCCAAATGAGAATCCAAATAATGCTTTTTGAAAAGTAGTTCTCAGGGCGGAGCCAAGATGGCAGAGTGAAGACACGACTCTGTCCTCCTCTGACCTTCTCTTAAACCAACAGATTAAACCTCTGAACTGATTTTTAAGTCAAAGAACCCACAAATATTTAGACTACAAAACATTCTTTGCAGAAGGTACCTTGGAAAAGCTCCATAGCAGGTCTTTTTCAGTCAGGCAGGGGGTCAGGCAGTTTGCCTGGCGCAGCTCAGGAAGACAGGGCAGGAAACCAGACAGGACTCAGCATGGCAAGATTCTAAACACCTAGGGAGTCTATCTGAGGCTCTCAGCACACTCTGCCCTGATTGCAGGCAGGTGCTTTGGCAGATCTGCCTTTGCAAAAGGCAGAGTGGAGCCTACTGGAAATGAAGGGACTGAGCCTTGTTGGCCCACCACCGTAAGTTGATTAGCCAAATTGCCCCAGGGCAAATTACCACAGCTGCTGCTTCTCTGCTTTAAACAGACCCCAAGCTTTTTAAAAAATGATTAAGAAACAGAAGAGCTCTCACCATACACAGCTTTTATAGAGAGAAAGAAAGGCAGACCCCAAATCCTGAGGTTCCTATAGGCAAAGCAAATCCAGAGGAAGCCACAAAGAGACATGACCTGGTTTCCCTTTCACAAAGCTTTCCTGGAAGACTGCATAAAAAATCTCAAAAGAGATCTAGATGATAAATGGGGAAATGAAGTGAGATCAGTGCAAGAAGCCCTCAAAAAGGGATATGATAAAGACACCGATTTACTGAAAAACAAAATTGGTGAAATGGAAAAAGACAATGCACTGAAAAACAAAATCAGTGAAGTGGAAAAAGTATGTAATGAACAAATTGGACAGTTACAAAAGGAGCTGAAAAAGGTAAGTGAAGAAAATAATACATTAAAAATTAGAATTGAACAAATACAAGTGAATGACTCAATAAGACTTCAAGAATCAGTCAAACAAAAACAAAAAGAAAAAGAAAAAGTAGAAGAAAATATGAAATATGGCCTAGGAAAAACAACTGACTTGGAAAATAGATCTAGGAGAGACAATCTAAGGATTATTAGACTTCCTGAAAGGCATGATGGGAAAAAAAAAGAATCTAAACACTATCTTCCAGGAAATCTTGAAAGAAAACTGCCCTGATGCTTTAGAATCAGAAGGCAAAATAACCATCGAAAGAATTCACCAATCACCTCCTCAAAGAGACCCCAAAATTAAATCCCCAAGGAATATCGTGGCTAAATTTCAGGACTATTGCACCAAGGAAAAGATATTGCTAGCAGCTAGAAAAAAATAATTCAAATACCGAGGAAGTGTAATTAGAATAGCACAAGATCTGTCAGCCTCCATACTGAAGGATCGAAGGGCCTGGAACCAGATATTCTGAAAGACAAAGGAACATGGATTACATCCAAGAATAACCTATCCAGCTAGAATGAGCATTATCTTCCAGGGAAGAAGATGGACATTTAATGATATAGGTGAATTTCACCTATTTCTAATAAAAAGACCAGATCTGAACAAAAAATCTGACCTCCAAACACAGAACTCAAGAGAAGCATAAAAAGGCCAAAAGAAAAGAACTTTTGATAACTATATTTCTACTATGGGTATACTTAAAGAATGGGGGTATAATTTGATATTACTTAGATAATATGAAAAAGAAACTAGAGGTGGAAAGGCTATCATACTGGGAAAAAGAAGGAAAAGGTGGTAAAATAAGGTTTAAAAAAAGGAGGTAAAAAGGTAAAATCTCATGAAGAGGCAAAAAAAAAACCTAATATAATTGAAGGAAAAAAGGGAGGGAGAGGAGCATGGTGTAAATCTTACTCTCATCATATGGGACTCTAAAAGAGTATATCAGACACATTTGGTTTCACAGAGAAACTTGTCCTTCCTTATAGAGAAGTGGGAGGGAAAGGGGAAAAAGAAAGAGATAGACTAATAGAAGGGAAAATAGTAGAATCAGGGGAAAGGAGTAAAAGAGGGGGAGGAGCTCTAAAGGAGGGAGGGAGGACTATTTGAGGGAGGTGGTCATCAAAAGCAAAATACTGGGGAGGGGGGAAGGGAGAAAGGGGAAAAGAAACAGAAAAACATAACTTGGGTAAATAAGATGGCAGGAAATATAGAATTAGTTATTTTAACTGTGAATGGGAATGGGAATGGGATGAACTCTCCCATAAAGCGGGAGCGGATAGCAGACTGGATTAATCCAAAATCCAACAATATGTTGTTTACAAGAAACACATCTAAAGCATAGAGACACATACAGGGTGAAGGTAAAAGGCTGGAGCAGAATCTATTATGCTTCAGGTGAACAAAAAAAAAAAAAGCAGGGATAGCAATTCTGATTTCAGATCAAGTAAAAGCAAAGATAGATCTAATCAAAAGAAATAAGGAAGGAAACTATATTTTACTAAAGGGTACCATAGATAATGTAGCAATTATCAATACTAAATATATATGCACCAAGTGGTATAGCATCCAAATTCCTAGAGAAGAAATAGACAGCAAAACTATACTAGTGGGGGATCTCAACCTTGCTCTCTCAGAATGAGATAAATCAAATCACAAAATAAATAAGAAAGAAATTAGGGAGGTAAACCATTGTTAGAAAAGTTAGGTATGATAGATCTTTGGAGAAAATTGAGTGGGGTTCAAACCAGTTCCAATTGTTCAGTGAAGAAAGCCATATACACCCAAAGAGAGGAATATGAAATGTGGACCACAAAATAACATTTTCATGCTCTCTATTGATGTTTGCTTGCATTGTGTTTGCTTTCTCTGATTTTTTTTCTTGTAGATACAATTTTTCTTGCACAACAATGATAAGTGTGGAAATATGTATACATATATTTGATTTGTCAAGTATTTTAACATAATTAACATGTAGTGGATTTCCTGCCATCTAGGAAAGGGGTGGGAACTAGAGTGGAAAAATTTGTAATGGAAAGCTTTGTAAGGGTCAATGTTGAACAATTACCCATACATATGTTTTGCAAATAAAAACCTTTAATTAAAAAATAAATAAATAAAAAGCTTTAATTAAAAAAAAGAAAATTAAATGGAGACAGTAGGGAGTTTACTTTCTCTACGATTCATGGAACTTATATAAAAACTGACCATGTGTTAGGGCATAAAAACCTCAAAATCAAATGCATAAAGGCAGAAATAGTAAATGCATCTTTTTTAGATCATGATGCAATAAAAATCATAAGCAATATAAGACCAGGAGAAAATATGCCAAAAGTTAATTGGAAATTAAATAATCTAATCCTAAAGAATGAATGGGTGAAAGAGCAAATCATAGACACAATCAATAATTTCATCCAGGAGAATGACAATACCATACCAAAATTTGTGGGATACGGCCAAAGCAGTTATAAGGGGCAATTTTATATCTCTAGATGCTTACTTGCATAAAATAGAGAAAGAAACGATCAATGAATTACTTACTATCGGCTTACTATATGGCTTACTATTTAAAAAAACTAGAAAAAGAACAAGTTAAAAACCCTCAAATACCAAATTGGAAATTCTAAAAATAAAAGGAGAAATAAAATTGAAAATGAGAAAACTATTGAATTAATAAATAAAACTAAGAGTTGGTTCTACGAAAAAACCAACAAAATAGATAAGCCTTTAGTTAATTTGACTAGAAAAAGGAAAGAGGAAAATCAAATTGTTAGTCTCAAAAATAAGGGAGAACTTTCCTCTAATGAAGAGGAAATTAGAGTAATAATTAGGAGTTACTTTGCCCAACTTTATGCCAATAAATTTGATAATCTAAATGAAATGGAGGAATATCTACAAAAATATAGATTGCCCAGGTTAAAAGAAGAGGAAATAAATTACTTAAATAGCCCCATTTTAGAAAAAGAAATAGAACAAGCTATTAATCAACTCCCTAAGAAAAAATC